>VXAD01007340.1:291505-419180 GCA_013399195.1 Dicrurus megarhynchus
GGGTGACCTTGGCTGCCCACTGTTGTCCACTTGGTGCTGCAATAATAAACACACCCCAAACCACTGCTGAGTGCTCTGATGGGTGCGTAAATCAGACCACTTCTGAGCTATGGCTCAGGCTAAGGTGAGCCATAGCTCACAGGAAGCTGTTCTCAACGTGGTTTGAAACTCTCTGCCTTCATTTCCTCAGCCTTCTAGGGGTCATTACAGGAGATCTGTGAGGGGCAACAAATGCTTGCAAGATACATAATTGAATGGAATAAATAACAATTAGTGAAACGTGAGGATAAGCATTAAACTGATTAAAAGCTAACCAAGCTGAAGAGAATTAAAATTAAGTGAAACCCAGCTACAAGCCTAATGAACAATTGCTTCACAACTGTTCCTAAATCATCTTGAAAATAATACTAAAAAAAAAAGAAACACTTTTAAAAGTACAGAATTTTTTTTTAATAAAAATGTTAAGAAAAAGGAAATCTAATAGAGCCTTGTAAGGATTCATTTAACTCTACATGGAAAATAACTCTGGGCTCCTACTTCCCCCCAGTATAGATTGTAAGAAAGCCCCAATTGCTTTTTTGCCCATTTAAGCAGGTTCTCTCTCCCTGTGCCTCCTGGACACTGTGTGCTCTTCCAGCATTAAGGACAGCCAAATGCAATTTAGCCAAATTCACACCTTTCACTCCATAATCTGCAATCTCTGCGTCAGCCTTCTGTGTGGGGAAGGAGGGCCACAAAAGGTCAAATGCACCATTTGGTAACAGACTCTCCCTTTTCTGGGCTTCCTTCAGCTTTTTGTTCTCCTCACAGTGGCATCTCCCAGCCCTGAGACCCCATTTACACTGTGAGCACACGGCACCTCTTGGTCAGGACATGGCAGGAGCTCCTCGTAGGCACAAACGCCTCAGTTTAGCACAAATTTTAAATGCAAAAGCAGGTTCTTAAAAAGAAAAAAAAACAACCCAGCAACCCATCAAGGTAGCAGACAGTGTGATGGATATTAGCCATGCACTTAAGTGTCCTGCTGAATCAGGGCCATGGCCTATCGATTACGATGCTACATTAATGACGTAATTTTCTCAGAAATGATGATGGAGTCTGGATCTTGGCCAAGGTTATCCAACACACACAGCAACAACAGCCCCAACAGCAGCCCGTGGATCTGCCCCCAGGGCCCCTGGCCTGACAACACACCTTTACGTGCCCTGTGGGTCCAGCACGGTGGGTCTGTAGGGCTGGCAGCGCCTTGTCTTGGCAGGGGCAGATCTGAGCAGGGGAAATTTGTGCTGATTGCAGATGGACTGTGCTGAGGTTTATAGCTGGGCCTGTTGTGGTTTAACCCAGCAGGCAGCTGAGCACCACACAGCTGCTCGCTCACTCCCTGCACAGTGGGATGGGGCAGAGAATTAGGGGGAAAAAAGCCATTCCCCCCTTGTTCTGTCACTACACACTCTTGTAAAAATTGCCTCTCCATCTTTCTTATTATCAACATTATTCTCCTCCTAATTCCAAACCACAACACCGTACAATCTACTAGGAAGAAAATGAGCTCTAACCCAGCTGAAACCTGGACACGAGCCACTAAATGTGACCTAATTAATAAAAATTAATTAGCTAGCATTAATCAAGTAAAATCCATTAGCAATCACTCTAAGAGCTGTACATAAAGGTTACAAAGGGAAGTCTATTCAAGATTCAAACTACAGCTCGGGCCCCATCCCCACTGCCTATATTTAATACCACCAATGCCTTAGCATTCCAGGCCAGTTCCCTGCATGGAGTGAATCTCCAGACTGTAGTTTGGTGCCTGCCAAGCACCAGGCATGGCTCTGCCCTCACTGTTCCAGGCAGAGCTGTGGATAGAAGGAGCAGCCATCATGCAGAGGACGCCGTTTTTCTCTGCAGTTCCCAGCTCCAAAGGGCTGATCCAAACTAGAGGCACTGCCAGCTGTCTGTGTGGTCCCTATCCTTGCATCCCTTTGGCCAGCTCCAGGACTGTGCAGAGCCAGGACATACAAATCTCATCTCATTCATCCTGAGCACCATCATACACCGCTAAAAGGGTTTGTGGCCTCTTCATGCTCCTGCAGCAGTGCTGCAAGGTGCAAGCCTGTGGTTACAGCACCTTGTCCTGAGCCAGTCCCGGGAAGCCACATTCTGTGTGTTGGTGAACCTGTCCTGAAGCACCCGAGTCATACACTGCTGCATCTACTCCAAATACAGAAGATTTCCCCTCTCCTCCCTCTTGCATCTTTACCCCAAATTTTAAAGCCACACAGCTTTCTGTCACTCACCCACCCACACGAGCCCATTGCCGGGGTGGGGTTTCATTTGCAACATATAGGGGACAGCAATCTCGCCCACTTTCCCCAGGAGCAGCATGGATTTCCCCGGGAATTAACGCCAGAGATCCAGGCACCTGGACGGACACAGCAGGGTGCCAGCCGTGCCCTTGTCGGAAGCACCCAGCCTCCCCATTCACATCCTGCTGCCCTGAATTAAAGCTGCTTCACGCCCAGCTGCACTCGCAGGGCAGCTCTCAAGTTAATGATGCAGGAGAGCAGTCGGGTGTGACTCCGAAGGAAGGGGAGAATGTGCTTCCAGCTTTTCCATAACAGTTAATCATTAACACTTTTCATAGTCACAGAAGGTGCTGGCCTCCTTGCAAGCTCCCCTTATCAGCCATAATTATTTCCTGATCGGCTCTCGCCTGACTACCTGGCAGACCTATGCACAACACCCCTGAATCACCTGACTGCATTTATTGCCCTATATTCCAAGCCAAATGGGTCTCTGCTGTGTCAGCTGCAATATTTACAGCATTACAGTTATTTCTCCCTGCCCATGCCCAAACATTAAAGTTGTTCTGCCCCCCACCTTGGCCTTTACACCATCCCTATTTATGTGACAAAGCAAAACAGAGCAGTCATCTAAATACCTCAGCACTCCTTTCTCCTCTTCTTCCCCAAAAGCAGCAGCTCCTCTTGCATACAGCCCAGGGGGGTACTGCTGCTATCTCCCTAAGTCCACTTCAAGTTTTCAACCATTTTAATTCTATGGATATTGCCTCAATACCTAAATGAATACATTTCTATTTAAACTTCTGTATTTTTTTTTTTAATTTTCTGACAAAGTAGCTCACCCCCATAGAGGAGACAGACGCAAATCCAGGGGATAGGTGTAAATGTGTCACCCACATGGTGTGTTATCTGCCTTGGGAGGAGAGTTCAGAGTCACCAGCTTAACTCTGCTATTGAATAAAAATGGATAGAGTACCCTGACCAGCAAAGTTGGTCTGAACAAGTGCAGCCCTACATGAGTGGAATAATAGAAATTGCCAGGAGTGGGAGGATGGCTTGTATTTAGGTAAATAAAAGAAACTTACTTAAATAAAAGCAAAAACTGGAAATGCAGCTCCTACTGCAGCTCTGATGAACAAACCTACTCTCAGTGAAGGAGAAGCTGTGCAGTCTATAGGTAGCACATGCCCATGAAACACACATGCTGTCCAAGAGTTTTATATCAAAACACATACAAAAGGGAACAGAGGTTTCCAGCCACAGAGGGGAAGAGTGGAGCAATAGCAACATGGTAATTCATTATCAAATTCATTTTCTCAGTGAGACAATACCATCAAAAAGGAATAAAAATGCAGCAAAGGGGGATTTCATCTTCACTGCCTAAGATTAGGAAAAAACCTTTTTAGGGAAATTCAAAACCACAAAAGGAGCAGGGGATGTACGCAGAATAATCCCAGGGCCAGATTACATCGCTGTTGCAGCCCCAGAGCCTGACACATGGCTGACTCCACACCCAGGAGTCAACAAGGCTGCTCTGAAACACTTGCAATCTACGGCTTAAACCAATGCTTCCTCTTTCTTCCTAGCACAGCAGCCACATAACCCAGCCAGGAACTCAGGGAGTTCTCAAATATGACCAAGAATTTGGAAATGCTTTGGTGTGCTTGTCTTGATTGCTGGAGTCAGGCCACTTCCAAGGCTGACCAAGCAGATGTGTCCCAGGCTCCAAGAGCATAAATAATGCACTGGCAAAGTATAAAATCAGAAATTGTTCTGAGCTTACCTGCACTTGCAGTTCTCCGCTCTGTGAGCACATGGTGCTTCCTCCTGCTCGCAGTCATCCCTTATTTTGCTTGTGGTTGCTGCTGGTAGTGCTTTAAAAATTCCCGCTCAGGGCTCAGGAATGGTCACAAACACATGTAGGATCTCAAAGGATCACTGAAAGGCCGAAGCAAAGGAAGGTAAACCCTTCCTTTATTAAAGCCACCATGAGAAAATGATCCTGTGGTCCACCTAAGTCATGACTTGTCATGGGGAATGTCTCACAGCCTCTCTTAGCAAGGGTAGACCAGGCACAGAACGGACTGACCAGTGATTGTGCATCCTGCCCAGCTCCTTTCATCCATGGGAGGATGCCTCAGCTCAGACAAGAGGTGGCACAGGGAGGAGATCAAGGTCTGTAGAGATAAAAAGGGCAGAAAGGTGATTAAAGCAAAAGTGTTCAGTATTTCTCACAAATACCCAACTCCCCCTGCCCCCCCCCCAAAAAAAAAAAACCAAAACCAAACCACCAGACCAAAACCCAAATCTAAAGCCACTGCAATTACAGCATGCACCAAAAAACATCAGGATGCTGATGCCAACAGATGTGACCATGGGCCTGAGGTTATGCCAGAGGATGGATCATACTACAAACAGTTTCTCTCTTACACTCCTAAACATGCTACTGGTTCCAGCCAAGGAGAAGATAAGGGTTAAGGTGAGCCTCTGGCCACCTTACTACTGGCCTCTCACTACTGGCTCACAGGCTGAGAGCTGATCTTGGAAAACAATCTAGGTTTTACCCCAAGCAACACTCAGACATACAACTCCTGGAAACTGCTCATTTGATTTCTTGCAACTTTTTATTTCAGGTCTTCTTCCTGTTGCTTTCTTTTGGTTTATTTTTCTTCAGCATTAAAAATACACTCGAATTTAACTTACTGTGAAATACACTGCAAGAAGCAGCCCTGCAAGTTGATGTCAGCTGTCTATCCACAAATAATCCCAAAGTCCCCCTTAACTGCTGCCTGTCCATGTACCCTGACCCTTAACTAAAGAGGTCTCTTCTAGAGCGAGCCCGGAGCTCATTCCCCACGGTGCATTCAGTCTCGGCCTCTCTGCCAAGACAGCCAACACCAGTAGCTATTATGGAAGTCACTCACTGTGACCTGATGTCCCATCCGTGGGGCACACAAGTCAAACCACTCCTGCAAGACCCACCAGAGTGGGGGAGTCACCAGGGAGCAGCACGGGGCTCGCTTTTCCCTGCACAGCACGTCTGGCTCTTTCATATACAGACACCACAGCTTGACCTGACCACTGAACTATCTAACGCATCAAGCCCTCTGTAATCAGCAGCCATGGAAATTAATAGCTCCATTCTTTCCATTCTCAACTCAGTCTGAGAGACTTTAATCAAATCTGATGAGGGACAACGTAGCCAGCGATGAATTTATGCATGAAGCACGTTACCTGCACTGCAGGTATGCCTTGTGCCAATGCTCCTACAAGTCTGCTACCAGAGAAGCTTAAACAACTTCTAAGGGTATCTTGGCACCACCAGGCCATGCAGGGCAAGTTATGGCTGTGTATTCTGAGTCGCTCTGTTCTTTTACTGCAGTTCACCTCCCTGCTTAATTGGCATAGATAGTGTTGGACCTTCTCCTGTAAAACTTCTAAAAGGGATGCTACTTCCTTGGTTTTTTGTGGATTTCTGTGCTAAGTTCCACCTCAAGACAGAGTTAGGACCCTGACCTTTAGCAAATACCTGTATCTTCTTGTTCAGAGCTTACTGAGCTGTTTGGGACACATTCCCAGTGCTGCAGTTCCTGGTTCACTGCAGGCATAGGTGGGAACTTGCTGGCTTTTCCCAGCCTGGAGCCTGTGCCTGCCAGCCCCAGGGCATGCAAGGCCCTTCACCCCCATCAAGCTTCGTCTTGCCCATCCACTGCTCAGCCTTGTTTAACCACAGTGAGGGAGGCAGGGAGTTGTTTCCTGCCTTCTGAGAAACATTTCATGGAACTGGAAAAGGTTTATCACTATTTTTCTGAAGGAGGTTTTGATTCTCAGGTAAGTCTTCTTTCCTAAAATCTAAGTCACATATACATACCCCACAAGAAATCCCACAGTAGGGATGTAGGAAAAATTGGGTTTTGGTTAGCAAAACCTGGTCTCACACACACCCCTACCACCAAAAGTTCTGAAATGTCCCGATGGAAATAGCTGGGTTTGGAACACACACTCCTACCAGAAAGCGCCAGCTTCCAATGACAAAAAAAAAAAGAGAAAAAAAAAAAAGAAAGGCTTCTGAATTGCTTTATGTTCTGAACCAAGCCAAGAGACAGGGCTGGTGACTGAATCACAGCAGAGTGCAGCTCACAGACCAGTGCAAATCTCTGCCCTCTGCTCACACGGGTGCCCCAAAGACACCTCCAGGCGTTCCCTCCTCCCATCTGCCGGAGCCGCGGCTCCCGAGCTGTGCCCTGTGCTGAGCTGCCAGAGCCACTCGCTCCCCGCAGGGGATCCCCGCTACCGGCACGGACAGATGCCATCAGTCACATCCATTCCCCGTGGCACAGCCAGCCTGTCAGCCCCGGTGACAGCTCCGCCGTGACGGCTCTCGCAGCCAGCGCCCGGAGCACAGCCAGCGCCGCTGAGTGCGGACAGAGGGCTGGGCCTGCCTTTGCACCTCCACAGTCACAGTGGTCGCTTTCTTACGAGTAAAGAGCTTTCACTGCATCTTCCAGACCTGTTTTTTCGATTCCCCCGTTTGGCTTTTTCTTTTCACATGAAAACCAACCCCTCTTTACTACTAACTATATATGAGTTCATGTGCAAAGCCCTGGGACTACAGCTCCCAGAGGAGAGCACTGGAAGGCAAAAATAGGGGAACAAACTGTATTAATATGATTTCTCTTTCGCACAGGGGCTCCACCCTCTCTTTCAAGACCATGCATTCAGTTAATGAGAAACAGGGTATTCCCACCCCTCGTGCACAATCCCCTTTTTATTTCATACACAGTGAGGAATTAAGACATGAGACTTTTTCAACCACTTCCCACAAGAGCTGTCTCTGGCTTTGACTTTGATAATCCAGCTTGACTGATCTTTCCCTGGCAGTGGCACTGGCGTCAGTAGCCAAAGTGATGGATGGGCTTTACAGCTCAAACAGCCTTCGGGATAGCTGGTTGAAGAGAAGTGCCTAAAACCAGCAATTTATGCTTTCTCACGTTCCTAAGCCACAGGATGTTCATGGAGACCTTTTTTCTTTACTGGTGGCTTTGAAACAGGAGCAAAATAAAAAGGGTGAGACTCTCAAGTAGCTGTGCTGCACCCATTGCTGGAGGAGAGTGAATTATATGACTGGGAGGCAGCAGTGGCTGGCCAAATTTTACATCATCCCAAATTCCTGTGGACATTGGCTCATACACTGCTTCCTAGTTTCTCTCCTTTATCTGAATTTTCACTCCAGCTCTCCTGGGCCAGGTGTGACAGGAGTGAATGCTGTTGTCTGCAGGCAGAAAATGAAAGTAGGAGACATGAGAAGACAAATAGCTCAGCTGCCACAAAAGACAGAGTGGCACCAGTGCAGTCTCTGTGCATCCTGGAAAGATGAACACGAGTAATCTTAGGCAGTTAGAGACATCGCAGTTGTCAGGTCACAGCTTCAGATAAACTCATATTCTGCTAAATCTTTCCCAAGTTATCTCTGCCATCAGAGGATCTGTGATCACTTGGGTAATGTAACAATGGCTGAAACTTTAAATGCAGTCAGATTGATAGGCCCCATTAAGATGCTCATCACAAGCTACTAAAAACCTGCTGATTTATGGCTACCAGCAGGAAAGTTTCCTTACAGGCAGTTATATTTTTCTTCTTCAGCTTTCAGAGCTGCTTTTGTAGAGGTTTCACTGTTTAAGCACTTAGAGCTTAATGAATACTCAGACAATTGTCTGATGTTAAGCTCCCTGGATGCCTTCGATGACTGAGGTTGAAGATAACTCAGAAAAGAGCCCAACAGCAAACAGGAGCACCAAGGCTCCTACTGATAAGCACAATTGCTTGGTGCCCTTCAGAGCTTAAATTCGTGACCAAGTTACCACAAAATGAATGCAAATGCACTTTAGATGACCTCAGCAACTTGCTGTGTATACAGTCTTAACCCTTAGCAGAGACAGAGGGATCCAAGTGACACAGACATTCATGGACATAAACAGCATCAAATGTAGGGCAGAGCCAAGCTGAACACAGCCCCAAACACCCTTCAAAGTCAGAAATAGGAAAAAAAAAAGGTTCATTTGCTTCTTCCACACTGACACAGTGTCCAGGGCAGGAACTGAGAGGGTACTCCAAGATGTTTCTGTCAGACATAAACATAATATGTATTTAACATCTTGGAGGTATAAACCTGAAGGTTAACAACCAGGAGATTCTGAGCACAAACAGCAAAACTGAGCTGTCTCAAAACTGAGCTGAGAAATGTTGGGACTGATACACAGCTCTGTTTCACCAAGGAATGTGACATCCAACCTACTTTCTCATTATAAAAGCAGCAGGACTACGTTTTTAGGAAGATGACAGTTTCAACATCCTTTGTACTTGAGGACTTTCCCAACTATCACACAACCATAGAGTAAACAGATGCACCAGGGTGAATTCAGGTGACGAGTGACTCAGGATTTCTGAGGCATCATCAAGTGCAAACGACCTTTGAGATCAATTACTGGCTGCTTAAAGTGAAACAGAACTGACAGACGCACTCAGTGTCACAGGGCAGTCACCTTTTTCTCTTTAGAGGCAATTTTTCCTGGAGATCAGACCTATGAAAGTGGCAACTTCAGAGAAGCGATCTGCAGCCATTTCCTCACAATACGTAAGGAAGGCAACTCCTCTACGTGGTCACTCCATGTGCCCCATTACCTCTGGGAATTGTCCTATTTCAACCAGGAGAGAAGCCGCCAACATGCTGAGTTCCTCCAAATTTTGAGAAAACTGGGGGACAAACAGAAGTCTCTGCTGTTGCCCTGCTAAGGGAAGGACTGATAAACTGAGCTCTCCTTTGACACCAATGAACACCCAGAAGGACGTGTTAGAAAGCAGATCTGACTCCCGACGCTGCTTGTGACACTGCTGGCTTCTCCTTCCATTACTCTGTGATGCTCCCTGATGTTCTTTAAGCATCTGAGATCCTGTTTTGCAGGACACTTCCTGCTGCTGACCCCTTGTGCCAGCCTTGCTGGGCTTGGCCTTTAAAGATACTCTGCCTTTACCCAGAGCTTGGGGGCAGCTCTGGATTCATAGTTCAGAGTCTGTGGTTTTCCTCTCAGAAGAAGCAGCAGTTCCTGAAAACCTCAACTGGCTTTCAAAGAGGACTTTTCCTCCTCATTGCTTGCAGTGCCTGAAACCCTCTCAAGTCAATTTGTTCTTGTAAATGTTTGGGGACTCCTCCAGCTTCCTAGAATGCTCTGGGCTCTCATCTGCAGGATCCCTTTGGAGCGGGTCTGGAGGATACCCAGCTAACCAGCCACTTCCCTGACACACTGGGGGATTTGATTCAAAGCCTGACTGGGCAGGAAGCTGAGTCCTGATTTCAACAGGCCTGCAGAACAACTCATCTCTGCACTATGTGCCAGAGAAATTCTTAAACCTTTGCTCACAGTGAGTGGCAGCTGACACTCCTAATATCACAGAGAAGAAAGGAGGGGGATGGAAAAATGTCTGCCTCCCAGCTCTCACTGAGGCTTTAGAATGAGAACTTTCCTCAGCAGGGGCTGGTTCTTCTCCAACTTTCTATGTAGTTCCTTTGAGGCATCCTGCTCTTAGATCCCTTTGAAAACAAGGTACAGGTAGTTTTAGTGGGTAAGTTATAGTCTTCCCTAGGCAACTAAGAAAGCTGCAGACAATCCAAGCGAGAATCCTTCCCATATCTATTATGAAATGACCCTGACAGACTGGAAACACTGAAGCAGCCTAATAGTAGGATAGTGTCCCAGCACAGCATCAAAGCCTTTAAAACAGAAGTTCCCCAGATTTTCCAGTGCTCCCTTGTTGTTCAAAGACTCCTACTCCATCAAAGCTCAAACTGTTGCAGGACCAACAGATCACGTGAGAGGCATCAGAGGATTATTAATTTGAAAAAAATGGGTGGAAAGTGTGTCAAGCACGCCCAATCTTTGAACTGGGTACTTTAGAAGATCATTGCAAAATAAAACACAACTGCACATTCATTTCTCTTTAGGAAGAACATATTGCACAAAGCCACAAAAGCTACATGACCTTCATGTGAAGGAGAACAGAAAGACCAATCTTCACTCATTGCAAATTGACTTGGAAAGGCAACAAAGCAATGCCAGTTTCCACCAGCTGACGATACGACCAAATGTCTGCGGTACTCAGAAGATGAAACTGTAAGGCCTATTCATTTTAAACCCTTCTGGGCATATGTTAATCAGGGAGAAATTTCTTTCCAGAGATCATTATGGTGCAAATAGAAGTCCGTGATTTTGGCCTACTACAAAGGTTGTGCCTTCCTCTGAAATATGCAGTGGAGGGTGGTATCTATTAACTGCATCTGGCTGCAGAAAATCCTACAGTCTGTGCTTCTGACTGGTAGCTTGCATTTATCTGCAATATCATCTTTATTGTGTTCTCTCCAAATCCCTGTCCAGAAGACAGGCCAAGAGCAGAACAAATGTTTTTCCCGCTGACAAGAGGCATCCATGCCTTGTCCCCATTGTGGCATCTCATGGGAGAGATACAACTCAGTGCCTCTGAACTGAAGGTTGCTGTTAATGTGCCCTTAAAGGATAATGGCACTGGCCATCTGCCTAGAGGCCACAGCACAGGCAGGGCTTTGTTTAGGATCATTTCCTTCCAAAAGTGAAAGAGGATGCTCTGCATTTTCTACAGTGACACAGAGACCTGAAAGGGGAACTTCATCTTTGTAGAAAAGCCCCACTGCTCCTGTTTGTAGCACCAAAGGAACAAATGGTGAGCATCCCTACCATCCCAGGCTGTACCACTGACATCTCTAAAACACCTCAAAACTTAGTGGCATCACCACTGAAGTCATGGCCAGCATTTTCCACTCTAAGACACTTACAGGACTTTATATTAGTGACACTAATGCTGGTCTAATATTCATGGAAAGAGAAATGAAGATATCAAAAAAACATATCTATGACCAGTATTCAACTACCCAGAAGCCAACAATGAAAAAAAGAACCCACAAAAAATCCATCTACATGAATGCCTGCTAGATCTCTTATTTGCTCTCGAAAAACTCTCGGCAAGAAAATAGCACTGGCCTGGCCCCATAAAATTGCACATGAGAGAATTCTGCTAGCCTCCAGCTTTGATAAGGAAATCGCAAGGAGATATTTTGCAACCAGAATTCCCCACACACAAGCATTCAACACAGGATAGTCATAACATCAGTAGGAAACAGATTTGTAAAGTTTTCTTTTCTATTAATAAAAGTAGCCAGTACATTTCCTCACACTTATAGCAGCACTGGGCTCAGCGGCACAGAGACCCTCCTGTCCCCAGTTTTTAGGTGAGCTGAATGCCGAGGCAGGATAGTCCAATATTGGACTGAAAAGTCAACTTTGTTGCTTCTAGCTTTGAGTCTGCTCATGTCCACCAGCTCCACAAGAGTCATTCCCAATTCATTCCTTTTTCTTTAGTTTACAAGTTAATTAGCAGCAGACTGAAAGAAGAAAAGGCCGTTACTGTGGATACAGAGATGCCGAACTTCCCAAACTCCAGTAGAGAGAGGGCAGCAAATTTGTACCATGACTCCAACAGCTGCACAAGAGCACTGGGTGCTCGATACAACATTGACACAACCTGCACTGCCCAAAGGATCCCGACAGCCATGTCCCAGCAGCTGCACACACTTCGCAGGGGTCAGAGCACCCCAGGGAGGCTCTTTTGGTGTTTCCACAGCAGGAACAGCGGGGAAGCAGCCATTAAACCCCCCAGCTGCACCTCCCGAGGTACGAGCTGTAGCATACAGTGCATCCATGGACTAGAAGGCTGTTGTAAGGCACAAACAGTAAATTACAGGCGGCAGGGTGAGAAAGGTGTGAAGCTGGGAAGGCTCCACAAAACACAATGGTGAAGGACAGACCCCTGAAGGGCTGTGAAGTGCAGATCTGGCTACAAGTAGCACTAGCTAGCACATACCTAGATTATACATTAAAAGCCCTCATGTACTCAAGGAGGAATGTCAAGACCAGGCACAGAGTTCACAGCAGCTGAACCCTTCCACCCCTGAGTCCGTGGGCTCTGCCCCAGGGGGCTGAACTTAGATACCTCTGAGGTGAAAGGCAGAAGAAGGCTTGGTCGGGTGGATACCACATGGACAGCCTAACCCCCAGGCAGGGGACAGCAAGAGCTGCAGCCAGCAGCACTCTACAAAAGAAACCTTTTACAGTGACCTCCCAGCTTCCCTGGCCTTCAGCAAGGCTGTGAGCCCAGGAGCCACCAGCCTGAGTCACATCTGGCCTCTCTGCTCACCAGGACTGACCTTGGGTTTTAAGTCATCACACCTTGAAAGTAACCTCTTCACCAAGGCAACCCATCTGAATTCCAAAAGATGACACAAAAAGAAGATGGATCAGAAAAAGGTGGCAGGCATGAAAGAAAGGGGAAAAAAAGATGAAAAAAGAGAAGAAAGGGAAATACGGAACAGAGCAATCTTCTACTCTTCATTCATGTCATGTTCTGGCACACTTCATAGCTTTCCTCTCTGCAGCCCCCACATGGATGCAGACAGCACAAAAATCAGGTGCCTGGGCACAAGCACTGGAGTGAAGTCTGACACTGAGTGCCCTGCAGCCATCCCCATCCTGCCTGCCCTCCTCTTCTACACAACCTGATCAGGGGGCAGGGGCTCTGATGCCCACTGTAATTAAGTCCTGCTCTTATTTTTTCCCTAGGAAGGGTCATAATTAAGTCAATGAATTATGGATGTGTTACTCAACTGAGACTATGAACCAGCTTGTAAAGAATTCACTGAAAGTCTCGGTCTTGCATTACAGAAAGGAACGTGACATTCAAGAACAGTATCATTAGCAGTATGGCAGGGTCATGCCTGCACTCCTGGGTTCTCCAAGCCTACAGATTTCTTTGAGCATCAGAAGAAATGACAGGATCAGACCTAGGGCGTTAGTGTCTTCCTTCCTCATCAGGTCATTGAAAACTCTCTGTGTTCCCAAAAGTCTCACTATTTACAACATTGCTCCAAGCAAATGCTTTGGATGGGTGGGAGCTCCACACACGTGCTAAAAAAACAAGGACCTTCATGGCTATGGAGAAGTTCCTCTGAAGACCATGCTTGGTGCTAGGACAGCAGTGACTGGCACAGAGACAGGCCGTGTCCCAGCTGAATTTTCTCAGAGGATCTGCACAGAAGGATGATATGGAGAGATAACAAATCACGTCTGCCAGGTAATACTTAAAAATGCTATTTCCCATACAGTCATCACTGTGAAATGCCAGGGAAATGGGGTCTTCAAATGAAACATTCCCAGACAGAATCTGTCCGAGACAGTACAACACAGTTACTTTCAGATGTTTTTTTTAAATTAATAGCATTCAGTAACTGAATAGAGTCAGAGATTAATCATCACACAGATCCTGTTAAGATAAGATGATTATTAAAGGATAAACCACAAAGCTACCTTCATTTGGACACGGCTCTTCTTCCCATCTACTTTCAGATTAATATTGACCTAAAACTTTTTTCATATCAGAGAGCACTGTATCCTTCTCTCTCTCTAAATATCACTGATCTATCTAGAATAGAGAATGAAGCATAACTGATATTCACGTTTGAAGTCCCAGGTTACAAACTCAGTTCCTTCCCTGTTTCTGAAGTCGGCTCTGCCAGTAAAACTCTTGTTGGGTTAGACTGTGTCCTTTGGAGTCCCACAGCAGGACAACAGTCTATCCAATGTGGGCAAGGGTGGTGTGGTGTATCCCATAGTCTTCCTCCCATTTTCTCCAGACAATCTCCAGAAGGCATTCTGTTGCTAACAAACAGATTGTGACTCACTGAGACATTCAAAATTACATTCCTGTAATTTCCATCTTTACTTCACTCATTCAAATCCAGCCTGTTGTGGCTTGCCGAGCTTCTGTTTGGCAAATCCTCACTGGCTGTCCTCACATGGCAGTAGAGTGTGTTTGAGCATCAGCTTGAAATAAGATCTAGCCAGGACAGTGTTAGAACAGACTGGTTTCTTTAGGTGGTGAAAAGCAAAATGAAGCACGAACCTGAAATATCACTGTCTCCTCAATATCAGTAACACAAAGAAGTGAAAAGCAAGAACTCAAGCCCAGGAAGGAGAGGACAAAGAAGGGCCCCAAGTCACCACAACATTAATGCACTATCAAAAGCACCCTGCAGAGACACTTGCTGTAAAGTCCCCGAAGTGCGGGATGCAGTCCCTGCTCTGCCCAGCTGGGAACGGGAAGGACCCACCCAACAAGCTGCCTGAGCCGGGCAGTGGGGCTCTGGGACCGAATGTGCCACGAGTGAAACTTAACATCCCAGTTTTTATTCCACATGTTGTGATATTTAGACTCCAAGAACATCAGCCTCAGGAGGATGCCACAGGGCCTGGATCGTCTTTCCTAAAACACAGACTGCTTCCAGCCAGCAGAAGGGTTGGACAGACATTGCTAGGGCTGGTTGGGAGCTAAGACGCTGCTAAGAAACGGCAATTCTTCGGTGTCTACTCTGCTATTCATACAGTTATTGATCACAGTATTTGAATATGGGACTTTTTAAGAAGAGACCCCTTTGGTTTTAAGGACTACAGTATTCAGAGAAAATATTTAAGATGCTTTAATAATTCTTTCCTCCAAGCTGATTACAGGGCTCTGCCTGAAGTTCTGTTCATGCTTTGCTACCACGCCTGACATGGAAGCTTTCCCAGCTTCACGCAGTAGCTTTCACTGGACAGGGCAGCCAGAGAAAAACCATGTATTTCACTTTCCTTGTAGTAACACCAATCCTAGTTACCATTTTAGAGCTGACAGGACTGACTTCAGCCAGGCAGCCATTGCTGATTCCTGGCTCTGGCTCCAAGCAGTCCTGCAGAAAATTTATTACCTCGCTACCCAGCTTTCCTCTCCATGTCAGTGCTCCAGGAGAGCCTTACTTCGAGGATTATAGTCCTGAAACTCCTTGCAGATGCTCCTCTCAGTTAACACACTCTGGAGGATTACTGAGTCTACAGGCAGAAGAAACAGAGCAGAAACCAAAATGGTGCTAAAATACCTGGTCTCAAGGAAATAAGTACCCCAGAAGTTATTTGCAGAACAAAGATTTCTGTTCATGCTGAAAATACTAAAGAAATTATTTTAACCAAATAACTGCATTTTAAAGGAATCTTTGTGGAACTGAAACAGCCCAGATAACAACATGCTGAGCTTGATTTGATTTTCCTAGGACTCTCATGAGTTGTATTCTTAGGTAAAGGCAGTCTGTGGATCTGCTTGGTTTTCTTTGTCCTGTAGGTTCCCAGAAGAACATTGCCTAAATGTCTGAGGGTCTTGGCATTTAGAATTGTAGAATCATAGAGTATTCTGAGTTGTAAGGGATCCAAAAAGATCATTGAGTCCGACTCCCCGCCCTGCACTGGACACCCCAACAGTCCCACCCTATGCCTGAGAGCGTTGTCCAAATGCTCCTTCAACTCTGACAGGCTTGGTGCTGTGACCATTGCCCAACCACCCTCTGGGGGAAGAACACTTTTCCTAATATCCAACTTAAACCTCCCCTGACATGGCTTCATACCATTCCCTTGGCTAATTTCAGCATTTTCAACAGCATTGCTTATCTGCCTGGTTTCCTAACCTAAATGGCATTCATGAAGCAGGTTCTCTAACATCCGTTTGCAATTTCGAGAGTAAACACACCAGAAGCTGCTAAATGTTCCCTCTCTCCCTATCACACACTCTCAGCTATATTCACATCACAGAAAATGCTGTGTTTACATAACATATACTTTGGGTTACAGATTGCATTACCATGCTCCTGGTACAGCCTGCCCAGGACCTTTCAGCATCCAGCTCTGTTCTCTTTTGCACATAACTTGGCTAAGTTTTAGCTCCTTGTGTTGCAATTTTCCATAACAGGCAACTACCTCAAGCTGGATTTTTAAGCTACTTCTAATCTTACATCCAAGAAAATAGATGTTTTTTACAGCCTAAACCCCTCTCCCATGCCACCTAAACCAGACAACTATTTCAGCAAGAAACACTCCCGTCTGTATGTTTGGGTACAAGGTTTGTGATTTGGGAGCACTCTGAGGTTTGCCTGAGGCACACAGCTGTAACAGGTTGCCATTTTCCTTGCTTTTCTTATTCCTCTTGTTGCATATTTTAAGTTTTTGCTTCTCTACATGAGATAGAAGAGAGGAAATACAATCCATTCCAATGATCACTGGGCAAAGTTTGAGAATTTTGTAAAGGACTGAACCAGTTCTGAAGAACCTTAAAATGCTCCATGTATTGGCATTACCCCCCTCTCATGGAGCCGTACCTCTTAATGGAGAGGAATCATAGAATGGTTCGGGTTGGAGGTGACCTTTAAAAATCATGCACTCCAACCCTCCTGCCATAGGCAGGGTTGTCTTTCACTAGATCAGGTTACTCAAAGCCTGTAATGAGCAAATAAACCTAACAAACCAGTTGATAAACTGGACCTTTTACATATGTGTTTTTAACAGTGCCAACTCTGCATTGCCTTACTCAAGAGAATTTTATTAAAAAGGAGAAAAGAAAGACACCCCCCCTATACTCTAGGAGTTGGTAATATTCATTTTAAGCTGTGACCTGAGATCTGAACTTAGATGACCAGAGGATGTTCACCTTTTAAGCTATAGTTTCTAGTTCCCTGCTTACAACTCATTCTTTAATGCAAATACAATTTGACGGTATCTGGTGCATAAATCAGTGATGTGGCTAAGGTCTCAGTCAACTCTTCTCAGAATAAATGTTGCCATTTAAAATGTGGCAATCAAGCTTGTAAAGGGAAGGAAAGAAATGTCACTTGCAACCCAAGTGGTTCTGTTAACAAGCTGGGTTCCTGCTTCAGGTTTTTGTCTGATAAAACCACTTATCTGACGGTATGAAAGGTCATAAGTAGTTGTTGGAACAGTGGAAAGTCCACAGAAGGCTTTTTTGCCATCCTGTAACTTTTGTTTAAACTTTTAGTTGAATCATTATTTCAGTTCCTGGACCTGAGTCATTTCATCTGCCTGGCACACGAACACGCACAGAGCATTCTGCACTGCGGAGCAGGCACAGGGCGAGCGAACCACCGCAATCTTACAGGAGTATTTCCCTGCCTGTGGAAACACAATGAGCTGCTCCACTCATTTCAAGATGTTTTTGTGAGGATGCAGAACTCTCTGTGTGACAGAATTACATTTCTCATCAAAGCTCACCCAGCAGATACCAGGGCAAAACCTCAAGCCTTCTCCTTGGTCCCGCTGCACAGATGGAGCCTCAGAGAGCGACCTTGCATAAGATGTGTTGCTGCAAGGAGAAGGGTTTAGATACGACCAACAACTGTCAAAGGCATGGAGGCTCAGTTCCAGCTTTTTGTTCTAAAATCATCTACCTCTGGCACATCTGTGAACATCCTTTTATAGAGGCCAAATAATTAATTCATTAAAAGAGGTATCAACTCTGAATTTGCTTCTACAACTGCCTCCGTATGATATGCACATGCCATTTGTTGAAATATCATAAGACCTCGTAAACCACAAGCATTACTAAAATATTTTTTCCCCACTCACACTCCCTCCCCCTTCTTTATATCAAGTCTATGTAAAACCTTTTACTAAAAATCCAGATTCTCCCACTGAAACCAAGTGCTACTTGTCTGGAAATAGACCTTCTCTGTGCCTCAAAAAGCACCCAGAGCAGATGGCCAGAGCCAAGACACACCCGTATCACAATCTCACACTGTCTCTCCCCTTACACATCAGAGGGATGGTCAGAGGGAAACATTAACTATTACAGGCTTCTTTCCTGAAGAGACCAACATCTGGCTGAAGTGGAGAACAGGACAATTCATGTCGGTATTGGGGATGTCAAATGGAATCTGAGTTCAAATCTCCTAAATGCTCAACTTCAGTGCCAGGCCAGGGCAAAAGAGAGCGATCGCAGGAAACGCTGTTCAGGAGAGCTGTCCAGAAAGAGGGATCCACACTAACAGGAAAACCTGCACGTCTTCTCTAAAGGACTGGGGAAGAAAGGTCCTTTCAAAAGTCTGGGGGCTGCAGCCCTCATTTCAGTGGATACAGGACTGCTTGCATCAAGCTTTATTTTTACAGAGCGTGAATCATTTCTCACTCAGTGAGAATCACTGGGATCATTCTGCTGTTGGTATCTCTGACACCAGCAATGCTAAAAATACAAAAAGCTCCAAAGTCAACCATGTGCTGTCAGTTCTGAACCTGATTGCTGCATTGCTTGCATCTACTGACAAAGAGCAGGAGCAGGTGCTGACACCTTTCAGATCAGTCTGTTTAAGAGTGCAGGATTGGGCCCACTGTCAAAAAACCTGCCTCCTTCTCCATTTATCCCAACAGTAAATATTTGACTTCTCCTGGTCTGACGAACAATGGCAGCCTATAATTACAGCTAATACCAGACAGGCTGCTGTGCTGTCACTCACTTTTGCTCTCAGCTATGCTTGAGAACTGAAGGACCATACAGTTTCCTTCGAGGCACTAAACTACCTGCATAGCTCACACCCAGCTCAAGAAGTCACACTGTTGTGACTCCTTTCCCTCTGAAAAGGATGACGTGAACCAGAAAGCAGCGGAAGAACCTTTTCTAAAACCCCTTTGCCATTTTATATTTTAATCTACAATGATGGCTCAAAAATGTATGTTATCCAATTTTGTCTACCAAATCACAGCTAGAGAGCAAGCCAGTAGTGAGTCCTTCATTTTAATTGATTATGTACATCATCTTTAACATCCACCCCCTCCGGAAGAAAAATTATCTTGCAACATATGAAGATAGCTGTGCTAATTATGATTTCAGTTGCCATGAAACAGTCAGCAAATGTGGTCCCTCCCATTGTGTTACAAACAAGGTCTTGGGGTGTGGTTTGCTTAACAGGGAGCAATATCTGCAGCTTAACTAACTGCATGTTTTAATGTATGGTGGGATTGGGCAACCACATGCCAAGAGCTATTACAGAGCCCAGAACTGGATTTTGCACCAACTTCGACAAATTCACAGAGAAAAAGTCCATTGGACATAGCCTCTGCTTGTTAAAAACATTAAATGGCTGGCTGATGGAAAAAGTGTGTTCATGTCAGAATTGCTCTGAACCAGCCTCTTCCCAGATCTGATTGCACAGCTGGAATTTGGGAGATAGGCTTTGGTCTCACCTCCTTTGGTCACTGTAATATGTCAGCTGGAAGTTGGGTTTCCTATCAGGTTTGATCTAGCAGCAGACTGATGGGATGGCCTGTTCTTTCTCATCCTCACTTCCATGATAAGTGCTTTGTCTAGGAGAAATGGTAAAAAAGGAAAAAGCTCTTTGTAGTGCTATTGGATCTGCTTTGAAACAGCCGTAGTTGGGTTGAACATGGAGGTTCCGAGCCCACGTTTTGTCCGGTTCACACAAGATAGTATTTCATTCGGTGGCACAGGAATCTCATTTCCCTTGGCAGAGTTGCTCTTTTGTGTCTTATCTCTAACTAGGTGATAAGTTGATATCACAGAATCATAAAATAGCTTGAGCTGGAAGCAACCTTTTAAAGGTCATCTAGTCCAACCCGCCTGCCGTGGGCAGGGACACCTTCCGCTATCCCAGGTTGCTCCAAGCCCTGTCCCACCTGGCCTTGGACACTCCCAGGGATGGGGCAGCCACAGCTTCTCTGGGCAACCTGTGCCAGGGCCTCACCACCCTCATTGTAAAAACCTTCTTGAAATATATTCTCCAAATATTTGAGCATATAGGGGCACTCTCTGCATATTAACAGGAGTTTTGATACCCAGAAAATTTCAGCATGGTGTCATCTATAAGAAGAATCTTTCTTGCATCAAGAAATGAAGGCAGGGCAGAACATGTGTCCCTCAAAAGACAAAGTACACAACACTGCCAGTATTTTCACTTGCCCAACAAAGCAATGGGAAGAAAGAAATGGCCTCAAATCTATTCTTGCTATGCCACACTTCTTCCAAATGGAAAAGGGGGCTTCTCTTCACCATGCACCAAGCCTGGCTTCCAGAAGAGAATAGAGCAAAGGGTTGCTAGCCTAGTAATGGCTGTTTAATAATGCAAAACTGTTTTGTTCAACTCTAATCTAAACATTTTTTTCGTTCTTTTCACAGAACAGATTTGGAGAATTAACACTCAAGCTGACTCAAAACACTGCGGTGGTTCATTAGCAAATTAGAGTTTTAAACCCAACTATTCTTACAGCAGTAACAGCAGGGCAGGATATGCTCCTATGAGATGTTTAAAAGAAAATGCTGCCTGGACTACTGAGATTGCTGGCCAGACCTAGAGGGCTCTGGTACCCCTGTTGCCACTTGTGCTGATGCACACAGGTTTTATGGCAGAACTTTGTTCAGTGGAGATAAACCAGGTGTTCTTTTTGCCCAGCATTCAGGCTCCTGAGTGCATTGCCCTTCTTTTCGTCCCTTGTCTTTGTAAAGATTTATATAATAAATTTTGTTGGATCACTTCCACACTGCAATAATTGCGAAATCCCTGTGTGGTTGGCAGGACACAACAGAGAGACCACTGCAAAGGGCCTGCCATATATTTTGCCCAATGCCCCATATACCACAAACAGAGTTTATTCCAGTGTAACTCTGCCAAGCCCAAGGGAGTTTCATTTCGGAGGAACTTTTCCAACAAGTCTCAGCTCAGTAAAGAAAAGAAAAAAAAAAAAAAAAAAAAAAAAAATATCCTTCCTTGACACCTAGGGAAAAAACAAACCCAAACACATGGCTCAAGGCCAATACAGGGCTCTCCCAACCTTGGAGCTAAAGACTAAAATACTTTTAAAACAAACAACTCTTTGGTTTCTGTATTTCTCCATCATCTTCCAGACAGATAATAAAGCAATAAAATGGAAGGACTGCAGATACAAATGCCACAGGCTTCTCCTTACGTCCATCCTTCATAGCCATTTGCTTCTTCCTCCCCACACACCATTTCAAAGATAAAATCCTACCTTCAAAGCGACCTCTTTAAACCATCACCAACAGCCTTATTGATTTTGTTTTTTTCTAGAGAAGTTCTCAGTTTCCACTGAGGTCTCTGATCCAAGCTGGGTTAGGTACCCTGAAGGAAAAATAAGACTTCCAGTGCCTCTTTTTCCCTTGTCCTGAGACAGTGCACGAGCACAGGCTGTGAGGGTGGTAGGGTCAGTGATGCTCTAATTACCTTAGAGCTTGATCCTAAGACACAGAAACTCACTCCACAAGCACAGGATAATTATAGAACCATGGAATGGGGTTTAAAGGGATACCAAAGGTCATTTAATTCCAGCTCCCCTGCCATGGGCAGGGGCACCTTCCACTAGAGCAGGTTAATAACTGAACAGCCAGAGCTGTGCCACGCAACTTCAGCAGATGTTGCATGAGATGAACTCACATCCCAAACACCTGGCTGCCATCCATTTTGGTTGCAAGAAAAGGGCTGATGATTCCCAAACCCCACTGTCTTGCCAAGCATGGACTGTTCCTGCTCCAGGGGCAGCCTTGGCTAAGCTGTGAGCCTCCAGAGCCATCAGTGGTGAAGCACACAGGGACCACAGGCAGCTGGGAATTGCATGCTGCTGTTCCTATAGGATTTAGCCATCTGTGTACTTATAGCAGTCAGCTCTGACTTTACAGGCAAGGTGGAAATACAGGCCCACATTAGCTGCAGCATCTCCAAGAACAGGGTTTTAAGAAAAACTTTACTACTAGATCCTGAATTCATTCAAATCAGTGCAACCCATTGACACCAGCAGAGGTTCAGTTCAATCCAACTGGGGATGGACCAATTTCCATTAAACTTGCAACACTCTGGGACTGCATTTGAATGGGACTGATTGTGCCCAAACTGCTGAGTGCTTCTAGAAAGCTGATGGACTGATGTTATTGATTGGGGTGATGTGGTTGCCAACAGAGAGGCTGCACAGAGCATTTCAAAGCTCAGTTTTGTTGCAATACTAAGCTGCATTGTCCTGTAAAAGCCTCTACAAAATGTTGTGATCAGAGCATTGTTAAAGTTGGAATCAGTGTCCCCCTAGAAATGCTGCCAGAGATGACTCCACTGTGGCTTTCTCAGGTAGGTCTCACTGCTTTTGTCTTCACTTGCTATTGTTTGAGACTGGCTTTTCTCCTCTAAATTTTATCAGCTTGTTTGTAAGTCTCTAATCCCTCTTGCAGTCTCCACCACCTCCTCATGGAAAGGACAGACCACAAACACCCAAGTCCAGCTTACCCCTCTCAGCACCTCTGGTGTCTGGGGACTGCTGGCACAGAGTATGTCTGTCACACTTAGGAATTATCTCCTTGTAGTTTCATTATTAAAAGTAGAAAAAGCTTATTTTATGTTTTCCTGAGGTTTTCTAGGGGGCTGATTCTTTGCCCTTGTCCTTAAAGAACAGGAGTGCAGTTGGGATTTCCTTGAGGGTGACACTAGAAGGTATGTAACAATGCAGACTTGCATTATGTTCCTTCTTATGGAATCCCCCCAGCCCTTTACAAACTGCCCAAGCCTAACAAAACAAGAAAATAAAACATGAAAACATGCTAATTGGAATATTTACCATTAGCATTTCTGTGCCTAGGTACTTCCCACTGATAGTCTGCAGTATAAACCAGTGAAATCAGGCCAGTGCTACAAAAGCAAACATTACTTTTAACCTTGCAGTCAAATGAGGAGGAAATGGGAAGAGAGTGAGCCAAGCCTCCCCTGGTGCAATCAGGTACAAAGCCATTCAGGCAGTGGCTTCACACCTGTTTACAAAGTCCAGCACTCTGACCCAGCTCCTCAGCATGCATCAAACCAGCCTCAGTATGTGGAAAAGTGGAGCAATGATCCAGTCCCTGAGGCTCAGAGAATTTTGACCCTCCCTAAATCTGTGGTAAACAGCCTCCCAGCTGGGACCACCAGCTGCCAGCTTTCTACACAGGCTTGGGCACTGTCAGCTGGTGCAATGCCTTACCTAAGCTGGATGAAGAGATCTCAGAGATATTGCATATCACATGAATACACCAAATCTTGTCCTCTATTAAGGAACCATTTGCTGTGATGCAAACAGGTCCTTGCTCCCAACAGAGAGCAGTTACAGTGCAGTCCTTCACCCAAGCAGGAATGACAAAAGAAGGGATGTAGATAATCTTTGTGGAAAATGCATCATTCAAAAAGTACTGACTGCTGGAGCGTGAGGCCACTGCTCCCACTGGCATTCCCCTGTGCACCTTGATGAATCCTCTCTCTTGCTCAGGCATAGAAAAAGCTGCTGTGAAAATAACATTCTAGAACACAGTAGATCAGCTGGCACTGAAAAATGTTTGTATTCAATTGTTCTTCAGTTCTGTTAGCCTTTTGGCCACCTTCCTAAATTTGACAGCAACGTCTGTCATGTAAAATCAATTCTGGATTTTTTTTTTTTTAATATGTCTTTATATGAACACTCTGCTTTTTAAAAGGCAGAAGGCTGATGAGAGCAGGGAAACAAGGGACTAATGGATCCCAGTGGAGTTACAGAGAAAGATGTTAGCAAATGCCTCTGCTGCTGTTGTTACAGCAGCGTTGTTGCAGCCACAAGTAGCCCAAGGATGATTAAGCATTTAACACCTCCCTAAACTTTATCAGCTTCTATTTCAGACCTGAAAAAGATCTCCAGGGCCACATCTTGTCAGCTTTATCCCAGATGTAGCAGCTGAGTTATTCTCAGTATTCTTCCCAGAAACCTTGTCTTGTTGGCACTGTTAGAGACAGGCCTCTGTTTCCCTATTTGCAACATCTTGCATTTTATGGACAAGTTTTAGCAGACATAAACCCCTGGACAGCTCCTTACAAACAGTTACACAACTGGAACAGCAGACAACGAGGGCAAGGAGCTTCCAACTGGAGAGTAACTGCACGGGTGCCACACTTGAGCCTGTGTCCAGGGCAAGGACAGCACCTCCAACAGGAACAAGGTGTTTGCCAGTGCTGGCTCCCCTGCTCCTGCATCCAAACATCCGAAATTTCATTATAAGACCTGGGAATGGGGATCACATCATTAAGTGAGAATCCCAGTTTCCATTCATGTGGCTAGAAAAAAAAAGGGGAAAAACCCCTTATAAGCAGATTTTTGACTGCCAGAGGCTTTCAGTTCTGCGGGTCTCAATTAACAGCTGCCCAGCAGAGACACCAGTTTGCTCTGGTCTCTGACTGAGCTGTGCATACAAAGGTGTCAAAGCTCTGCCTCAAAGCTGCTCGCGGGGAAGGGGAGGGCACACACAGCCAGTAGGACAAAGGTAAATGCCTGCCCTGCTCCAGCCCACCTCAGAAGCCATTCAGAAGGACTTGAGGAGATTAATCCTTTAGGCAGGGGTGAATTTTAGATATCATTCTTTGATACCACAGAGACAGACGCCACCAGTTTCTGTCACTGTCAGCAGAAGGTAATGTCAGGCCTCTGCAGGCAGCCCTGTGACCTTCTCTTTAAAGATTTGTCAGCTTTACCCCATAACATGGATATCAGCCAGCTTTTAAAAACAGCCTCCAAGTGCACAGGCATGAGCCTGCTCACAGTTACCCTGATTAAGCCAAGAACAGAATTCATTCCTTATTACTAGCAGGGGAAACAGAACAAAAATGAAGCTGCCATAAATAAACCAAAGGCCAACTTCTGCCCTCAGCTGTAGGCGAGCTGGAAGGGGTCATTCAGGGAAGACAACATAACTGAGTCTGGGGAATGATGCCAGGATGGGGATGCAGACCTGCCTCTGCCTCCCCCAGCACCACCAGCAAGGCAAATTCTGCTTACTTCTTATGTAAGCAGACGGACTCTGAACCAGACTGCAGTCAAACAGGGACAGCCTCAGCCAATCTAGACACATCTGTGCCAGTGGCACAGGAGCCTGGCTGGACACCCATAAACAGGGTGGCTGCAGTGGCTCAGGGTAGTGTAAAAAAAGTAATTTTGGGTGAGTTTTTCAACAAGGGGGTATAATCTGTGCCAGGTACTCTGCTGACATAGGTAGGCAGAGCTCCCCAGATGTCAGTGCCTGTGATAACCAATGGCTGGCTGGTAATGGTTTGGATCTGAATGGCTTTAACCACATCAGCATGTGCTGCAGGCTGGGGCAAGATGACCTGAGATTCCCCAACTTCTCAGACATGGTGAAGGGAAGCCAGAAGGGAAAGCCTGATGCAGTATTCACATGAAACAGTGAATGAATTTATTAAAGAAGCCCCCCATGTGACACTGTCTTTCTCTTCATAAGGTTTCATTGCATAGCTGTGCTCCTTTTTGGTTTGTCAGCCTTCTTTTCGCCCCTGTATTAAAACTGAAATGTTCAAACCCTGCAACCGATTCAGATGAGAGGACTATAATCACTGGATACATGCTCTGCACCTAAACACAGCACAGCCTTGCAACACTTTCTTTTAGGAAACAACATTGCCAAAACACAGTAGTAGAAGGATCAATTTAGGCCATGTTGGAATAACCCATCCTTCATTTCGCTCCTCCAGGCACGGGTGTACTTCTGTGCCCTTCCCTCCGTGACGATTTACATCTCACATAAACCTGGCCTGGCTCTTAGTAACTCCAAAACATGAGCCAAAAGAGGAGCAGGGTTGGCTTTAATCCACCTTGGTGCCTTCACTAGTCCAGAACTGTGACAGGCTTTACCCATCTCAGCACAACTGAGACTGTGCCATGTTTCTCACAACGCTGGCAACAGAAAACAAAGTGAATTATACCAGCAGCAGCAAGGGACTAGGAGCAGGAGCAAAATCTGGGCTTCCAGGGAAAGCTCCTGGAAGTTTGTTCTGAGGGTACTCTGTCCTCTCTCTCACCATCTATTTATTCAGCCAGGATTTATTCAGCCACATTGTAAGGGAGAGTCACCCCTTACATCTCACTCATTTTCATAGGAGTTCAAGTTCACTACAGCTGAAGGGAGTTGTGCAAACGGATCCTGTTAAACTGTAACCAGTCATCGGATGTGCCAGTTAATCATCTACTTTGAAGCTTGTCCCTTTTGATAATAATTTTCCATGGTTGCAGAATTAAAGCCTAACTGGTTATTGGCTTTGAAAATGACCTTGTCTGACAGGGAATGTGGAAGAGGAAACAACAGTAACATGACTTTCTTGTGTAAATTCTAGATGTGGACAGAGGGGAGAAAAATACTGCTGGCAGTTTCCAATTGACTCAGTGATTTATCTCAACCAGTCTGTAACCTCCCCCTGCTCATCTCCAGGCATGAAACAAACAGCAGCTCCTGCCTCCAGGAGCTGCAGGGCAGTGTCAGAGAGAGCCCTGCCTCTACAGGGCTTATTAGACAGGAGAGACGCACTTGGAAAGCACAGGGACACTACAACCTGTGCACCTGACTGGCGAGCTGACTGCTCCCTTCCTGCAGCACTGGCCTGTCTTGAGGAAACGTGATGGAAACATAATAAGTATTTAAAAATCCAGACTACAGGCAGGAGAGTTTCTGAGCAGATTCCAAGTGTGACATCACTCCTCACCACATCCACGGTCAGTAGGCACAAGTAAGGCATTAAAACCAATCCAGTTCCACTGGACTCATAACTTAGAGCAGTAAAATTGTGTTACACTCCAGTATCATGTCCAGAACTATTTTAGCCCTTTAAGTCCATGATAAGATGGAAATGAATCCTAAATTTTCCTAGGCAGACAACCAACACTAAAAAGCAAAGGGCAAGGACAAGACAAACACCACCAGATGTGATGATATGTTACAAAACCCATGCCAGACTTCTCCCAGCAGCCAGCACTCACTCAGACAAGATGCTGGGGAGTCAGGGCTGGTCACACACATGGTTACTACAACAATTTTTGGAAAGGGGCAAGCGGGAACATAATTCATTACCAGATTTAAGGAAGCTTAGTCACACAGTAGTGAGGGTAAGTGACCAGACAGATTGTCAAAGCAGAAAAAGCTTTTAGGATGAGTCCTCTCTTATCAAAAGCACCTTGCTTAAGATATACAAACTCATGTTGCTGACTGGGAGTGAAATTTAAGCTTAAAATCCTTGAAAACATTACTCCGTCCGATGAGATGATAAATCAGTGAGGTGAAGAAACATCCATTCATTTATATAATTATTTATTTACCCAAGATAAAGTGGAATTTATGTTGTTCTGAAGCACTGGGAGAGTTAAATGTCAAAGGGAATACTTCAGTAATAATAATTTGTTTTCAAAAGATTTTAGATCAAACAACACTGGAACCAGAGATTTCCAGAACTCCTCACAAATGAAGACCTCACCAGCCAAAAGGTCCCTTCTTTCCCTGCTTGTGCCCACTGGTGGTCTTGGACAGCTACAATGCGCAGGCTTGGAAGAAACTCCCTGGCAGAGCTGCTGAACTGAAGCCTCCAAGCTTCCTTGGTGCTCTGCTTCAAGCCAGCTTCCCTGGCTAAATTGCCCAAGAACTGGAAACTTGGTCCCTGCAGATCCATGCAGCTATTTTGCCCAGAAAAATAGGATCTCAGGCCACCCACTCAGTAAGATCTTGCTGTTTTGGAGATTGCCTATGAGGAAACTTGGAGCTGCACTTTGGATACTGCAAAAATTCAGAGCCTGAAGCACCTTCCTCTCAGCGGCCCTAGTTTGATGGGAAATAACACCACCAAGCTCCAATGACTTGCAGATACAGCCTGAGATCACACAAGCAGAAAAGCCCCAGAAAAAAGGAAGATAGGACTCTTAGAAGGGTCCTGCAGCTGTGAGGCATCGAGTGCTCATTGTTGTACAACAGGAAAACTCTGCAGTGCCACGAAGAGCACAGAAATGCTGTTTATATCCCCTGCCTGGCTTCAGCGAGCTATTCTGTACTAAATTTCCCTGCTGATCCAGCTGCAGTGTGATAGCAGGTGTCTGCTAACATCTATCACATGTTATTGCGTTTTTCCCTTCCACCTTCAGGTGTAAAGGACACAATGCATCACTGCACAATAGGAGAGGAAGAAGACGCTGCCTAATTTCCCATAGGATGCAATATTTATCCTGTAAGTGCGGATTAACTGAATAACTTGCTAGATTTGTGTCAAGGCTTGTAAGGAGTGGTGACTAATCCTAGCTAGTGGGGATTAACAATGTTTGCTGTGGGAAATGTGCCAGACTTTTCAATTATATCATGTCTGACAAACAGACTGCAATGGTTCTACATGAATACAACTGTGTTCTTGCCACAGCATAGTGATAACAGGATATGTCCTTTCTAGTTTCTTAATGTCACAGACTAAAGCAAGCCTCAGCAAGAACATCACCTGGATGGACAGCACTACAAGAGCCTGCTCTTCTCTTAAAGGAGGGCAAAAGGAGGAGGAGGATCAGGTGTGCAGTTAGAAAGCCCTAAAGTTACACCTTAAGAAGCTATGGTTGAGTGTGCACCACCTGTGTTACCCTTACAGGATAACACACACATCCTCACACACTTCCCACAAGGAGGGAGCCCTGGAAGGCCATGGAAGGCTGCCTGGAGAAGTGGTGTTGAAGACTCAGACTCCAAGCAGCACCCAAAGCCACTCTCACAGTGGTGGAAAATCACATGACTAGATCCCTGATCATCAGCAAGGGAAAAAGCAGAAAGAAAACCAAGAGGTCCAGCTGGTAACACAAGCATCCCACTGTGTTCTTACGCAGAAACACCTCCCTGTGCAAGTGTGTTGTGGAAGGTACAGCTCACTCAGCGTTTCCTTTCGCTGCCTCAGCGTAATGGGGAGACACAAGGCTCCTCACGGTACAGAAAAAGGTGTGAGGTGTGGCACTCAAAGCAGGTTGAAGGGATACAGCCCATCCTGACCACTCCAGCTCATTTCCACATACCCATAGCCAGACAAAGGGTTTGACTCAACACCAGTTTGCATCTTCCATTTGGCTTGAAAAACTTCTGGATATCACAGAATCAGTCAGGTTGGAAAAGGCTTCTGAGATCGTGTCCAACCTATGACCAAACTCCTCAATGTCAAGCACACCANAGTGGTGACTAATCCTAGCTAGTGGGGATTAACAATGTTTGCTGTGGGAAATGTGCCAGACTTTTCAATTATATCATGTCTGACAAACAGACTGCAATGGTTCTACATGAATACAACTGTGTTCTTGCCACAGCATAGTGATAACAGGATATGTCCTTTCTAGTTTCTTAATGTCACAGACTAAAGCAAGCCTCAGCAAGAACATCACCTGGATGGACAGCACTACAAGAGCCTGCTCTTCTCTTAAAGGAGGGCAAAAGGAGGAGGAGGATCAGGTGTGCAGTTAGAAAGCCCTAAAGTTACACCTTAAGAAGCTATGGTTGAGTGTGCACCACCTGTGTTACCCTTACAGGATAACACACACATCCTCACACACTTCCCACAAGGAGGGAGCCCTGGAAGGCCATGGAAGGCTGCCTGGAGAAGTGGTGTTGAAGACTCAGACTCCAAGCAGCACCCAAAGCCACTCTCACAGTGGTGGAAAATCACATGACTAGATCCCTGATCATCAGCAAGGGAAAAAGCAGAAAGAAAACCAAGAGGTCCAGCTGGTAACACAAGCATCCCACTGTGTTCTTACGCAGAAACACCTCCCTGTGCAAGTGTGTTGTGGAAGGTACAGCTCACTCAGCGTTTCCTTTCGCTGCCTCAGCGTAATGGGGAGACACAAGGCTCCTCACGGTACAGAAAAAGGTGTGAGGTGTGGCACTCAAAGCAGGTTGAAGGGATACAGCCCATCCTGACCACTCCAGCTCATTTCCACATACCCATAGCCAGACAAAGGGTTTGACTCAACACCAGTTTGCATCTTCCATTTGGCTTGAAAAACTTCTGGATATCACAGAATCAGTCAGGTTGGAAAAGGCTTCTGAGATCGTGTCCAACCTATGACCAAACTCCTCAATGTCAAGCACACCATGGCACTGAGTGCCGCAGCCAGCCTGTCCTTAAACACCTCCAGGGACAGTGACTCCACATCTCCCTGGGCAGCCCATTCCAACATCTAATCACCCATTCTGTGAAGAAATTCTTGCTAATATCCAACATGGTGCAGTTTAAGACTACATCCTCCCATCCTGTCACTAGTTACCTGGGAGAAAAGGCCAATTCCCACCTGGCTACAACTTTCTGTCAGTAGTTGTGCAGAGTGGCAAGGCCACCCCTGAGCCTCCTTTTCTCCAGGCTAAACACTCTCAGCTCCCCCACTTGCTCCTCACAGGACTTGTACACCAGACCCTCCACCAGCTCTATTGTCCTTCTCTGGACGTGCTCCAGACCCTCAATGTCCTTCTGAACTGAGGGGCCCAGAACTGGACACAGGACTTGAGGTGTGGCCTCACTGCTGAGTACAGAGGAAGGACCTCTTCTCTAGTCCTGCTAGCCACACCCTGATATAGCTATGAAGCAAACCAACATAAACACAAAAATAAAGCAAACTGCAGAGACTCAACTTGTCAGTATTGTTCTCCCATTCTCTGACCTGACAGAGTTCAATTCTCAGGACCAAACTGCTTGTCTGCTGAGTATAACCCTCCTGCCAGTGAGCCTTCATTCAGACTCAGCCATGGGAGCTTTATGCTTTGTACAAGACAAAACCCCCTTTCTGTGCCCCTCCTGAAGCTCTCCTAATGAGCCACATATTAACACTGATTTCTCCCACAAGTATCAGTAGTTATTACCACTTAATAGTGTTCCAGCATTATTGGGAGTAACAATAGCACCGAGGTAATTAGAGGAAAAGGAACATCTTCTTATGAGTAAGGCATGCACAGCTGAACAGAATGTTTTGCAATAGCATGACTGCCCAGTGACAGCTGCTCCAGCACACCTGAGATAGCCTACTCATTTTTCAGATTGGTGACAGATTGTCCCCCATGACTGCACCCACCTCCACAAGGACTTGGCGAGAAAAGCAGAGAAACCTATCATGAAACAGCCCACAGTCACCTGGCAAGGCCCTTCTGTGTCATCAGAGACATTTAAATCCAGATTCTGCATCTAAACACAGAGAAGGGGCTTAAAACTGGGTCTTGAGCCTCACCTAGCAATGCTTTCACCAGCTAACTACAGGAAAAAGCACCACCACACACTCATTTTTTAAGTATTTCCATATGAAATGTTTAATTTCTGGTTTATTATTAGTTTAGCTGTAGTTATTTGTGAAACAAAAGCTGCGAGCAAAGGGGAGCTTAGGCCTCACACATGTTTTTTCTGGCTATTGTACATCACTGGTCCAATGTGGACAGACACCATTAATCCAATTTTTAGTCAAGAGAGCAGGGGGACAGGGAAGAGAAGGGAAGGGAAGGACAGGGTGTCTCACCGGCAGAGCTGCTGCTCTGTCAAGCCACACTCAACCAAAAGCCTGGCACGGTGAGGCTCTCCTTGCTCATCTGTGGACAACTTAATATAAGCAGAGACAAGTTTCTCCTGTTTGTGAACAGTTATTTAAGTAACAAAGTTAAACCCTTCAATTTATTTCTTGTTCCCACATCCTTACAATCTTACAGGTCCTCCTTGTGATTTTTCAGCTAGCTCTGAAGTTTGCCGGGAGCTACAGGAAGCCTCTCTCTTTTCAATAGGGAGGTCCCCAGGGACACCTAAGCCAAAACCAAAACTGAAGCATGATGCAGAGCAGGGCTCAAGCTGCTGCATTCCCCAGGCCTATCAGCTTGGGATCTCCGTTTGCCTGGCTGCACCCAGCAGCTGGGCTGGGCAAGAAAGCTTAAACCTGAGGTGGGAATAAGGGAGCAGCCATTGTACGGGAGTGGATAGGAAGGGCAGGGAGACCAGAGGTGGGTAAGGCTTGGGGTAGAGGGGAAGGTGATGACAGTGAGACCCTATTCCAGAAATATTGGGCTTTGCTGCTCCAGATCCTCCAGTAAAACATGGAACAGGAAACCTACTGTCAGCCTCAGCAAAAGCTTTGGTCATCTCCAGGCTGCTTCAAACAGCTGCTCCCACAGCATTTGGATGTCCTGTCTCCACCTGCCTGCTCCTGCCTTCCCTGTACTGAGCATTATGTTAATGAATCATGCACCAACCTCCTTCCTTGATTTATTAGCCAAAAGAAGATTTGTGTGGGGTGGCAATTAAAGAAGTAGAATGTGATATTCATCAGCTTGTGTGCCTCTGAACCTGACAACATCCTGGAGCAGCAACTCCTCACAGGTGTTCAGATACTGTGGGGTAATGGGTGCTTGGACAAAAAAAATACACCATCAAAAACAAGAGTTGGGACCAAAAAGAGGAGACTCCTCAGAGAAAAGGAAAGAAAGAATATGGGTTGAGGAGTTCCATTTCCCACAGTTTTTTGATCAACCTTCAGAGATTTCAGTCAAATGCAAGATTGTAATGAAAATGTTAGCAAGGATAATATTTTACAGATATAAATTGTATTCTTCAGGCAACTCAGTATTCATAGTACACAAAAATATTTTAAATCATTTTCTACTAAACCCCACACTCTTCTGGAAGCAACAACAACAAAAAAGTGCTCATATTCTTTGTTTAACTCACTTCCTTATGTAAGGTTCATGTTTTCTTCTAACACAGTGGTAGGAGAGTTGTGAAATACAAATAGCTTCTCTTTTTACTCTTCATCATTATGTACAATATTGACTGCTCCCACTCACTCAGATTAGCTATATTTTGTAAACAGCAAACACACTTTAAAAGTGCAGATTTTTTCCAAGGCTTTCTCAATTCTGCTGACGTAAAACTTTGCATTGATCTATTAAAATTGCTTTTACATTAAGTACCTTCCAACAGGCCATACCCCTTCCCATCATCTCTAACGTGTACTTTTCACCACTGTTACAAAACTACAAAGCCAAGACGTACTACACCACATTTCTGACCAAGATTTGTTGGAGAATATCTGACTGGTGGTGACCCAAACACTCTAGAAAACATTCCCTAAAGCCCAGCTCTTTCCTTATTTTCCATGCTTGATGCTCTAACCATGCTGGCACTTCTTGTCCAGAAAGATAAGAGCTGTAAACTTGGTGAACATTCCTAAGGGGTTGGTTGCACACTTGCCTTTCTAGTATTTAGATAAACATTTCAGCAATATCAGATACTGTTTGGAACTCTGGTTCTGTACACTATGAACATTATCTAGAAGTACTTTTGTAAAAACTCTACATGAAATGTTTGTGCCTTTCAGGTCCTCATTAAACAACTAATTTCCCAAAGTATTGATCTTGAGCATGTCTTAGTGCAAGGACCTCTTTGTTGCTTCTACTCAGTCACAATCATCATCATCATCATCAGTGGAGTGTTCAGCTTCTCAGGGAGGAATTGAATGATTTTTCTTGGCACTTGAAGGGTTAACAGCTGACAGGATATTTTTAAGTCAGCTATGTCAATTATTCTGTCAATGTTTCAACTTTTCCACTGTCTTGGGAGTTCAGTGCTGCTTTTGTTGCTTTTCCACACTAATGTTCCAAACCCTCTTGAGCAACATCCCCCCTCCCCCAACCTCCCATTTGTTCAGCTTTTTAAGAAACCCTTTGCACTTGTGAGTGTAACCTATGCCAGAAATACTAACTGTAGAGTTTATAGCTATATAAAACCTGGTATAAATATCACTACTCAGTCTTAACTACCACATTTTTGCAACATACCTTTAGTGTCAATGGTTACACTATTTAAAATATGAATGGGCTGGTGGTGGCACAACATTTTCTCATTTGAAGAGAAATTTAATAGATTTCCTTGGACTACAGATGCTTTGGAGAAATTAGTATTTTAAATTTGGGCTGTCCAACTGGATTGTTTCTTAATTACAACAAAGAACAGGCAGTTTCTGCCAGCTGAGACTACCAAGAAGAGTGGCTCCCTTCATCATTGCTTTGATAAGCAGATGGCCTTGGCCACTTCTTCATTGTGGAGCTGGAAATGGAGCTGATTCAATGCAAGCAATGGCAGAAATGAGTTACAGGCAACAGGTTGGCCCTGACTCTTGTCTTGTGCTAGGAAGTGGCGCCTCTAGAACAGGAGAGGTCAGGAAAAGGATTCTTTTTTTTGGGGTTGGTGCTTCTTCACTGCATTACATGGTATAAAGGTGTAAGATGATGCTGATCCTGTCACATCTTTGCCTAAAAGGATTCCTTCCTTCTTTCATTCTGATTTAGCATTGGGCCCCTCACTACAAGAAAGACATTGTGGATCTGGAGTGTGCCCAGAGAAGAGCAACAAGGCTGGTGAAAGATCTACAGAAAAAGTCCAGCAAGGAGCAGCTGAGGGAACTCGTGGAAGAGCTTGGCCTGGAGAAAAGGAGCTTGGGGGGAACTTTATCACCCTCTACAACTCCCTGAATCTCTGCTCCCAGGTAACAAGAGACAGGACAAGAGGAAATGGCACCAGGTACTATGTACTTGCAGCTGCTCTGTGTTAACATCACTGCACAGATTAAGCACCCGAAACATCTTGGATGGTGTTTCCTTATGGACACCATCTCAGTGAAAAGATGGCAAAGCATACGAAGAGTAAAAGGACATTTCTGCACGTATCAGAAGCACCCAGCTGAAAAAAATCCTGAGTGGGGCACTGGAATAATGGATAATGTTTACATGATGGATGTAATAAGGATGTTCTTCCTAAAGGCAACTTTCAAGCAAAAGGAGTATGCTGCCAAAAATGTTGAAGACTACAGCTCTAAGGGATAAGATTTCAACACCTGCCCTGGTTATTTAAGGATGTATTTTCTTAATTTGTATCAAACCATGTGTCGTTGCTCTTTTTAAGATGACACCCTTCAGAGAAGGCAAGTGAATTACTCAGAGGCAGGTCCTGACCAGTCCTGCTGTGCACAAGCAGGCACAGGGGATGGAGGGAAAGTCACCTGGCTGCTTTTTGGATGGGAAAGCATCATCCTGGTAGCCTTAGAAACAAAGACCATAAGCACAGCTTGCAACCACCTGGCCCCAGGCTACGCCTTGCCCTTCTTGGAGCACGGCAGGGCTGGGTGTGGGCAGTGCTGAGCAGAGACCCGCAGGAAAAAGTGAGCTCTTCAGGAGGTGGTGTCTGACTCAACAAGGCAGAATGCAGGCAGCAATGGGGCACTGCAGCGTTTTAGGGACTAGGACTTGGAAATAGTTTAACACACAGAGCCCAAATCAGAGTCATCACCAAAGACTTTGTGGCTGCTCTTGGCAATAGGCCTATTCCCAGTGATTTGGTGATAGGCAAATTGCTGCTGTTTGTACTTCCAGAGCTTAGTCACTCTGGAGATTTAAGCAAGTAGTAAGCATTCTTCACTTCCTGTCCTGATAAACCATTCAAAACAACATCACCTGGTTTATCAGCACTGCCTCAGAGAGCACCATTCCAACAGAGAGATAAAGCTTGTGTGCATATCATTTCTTCAGTGACCCCTTTGAATCTGAAGTGCTATTGAAGTGCAAGATCTTATCTATGCACGGTCACAAATATATTGGCTTTGTAGCAGGCTTTGCCCAACATCATGCCAACTCTCCCAGCCTTGCTTCCTCTGTTGTACCCTGTTCCAGAGGGACAGAGCAGATCCTACTTTGCTTACAAACTACACACCATGTAAATAGCTGAGAGCTTCATTTGCAGTCTGAATTCACATAACAGCATGTAAAGCAGGCTTACAAGAAAAAAGATCAATTTTTACCTCATTAGGTGGGACTGAGTCTCCACAAAGTGGCTGTGGCATAGAAAAGGGTATCCCTGCACACAGACTCATTTGTCCCTTCCCTGACCTGTGAGTCGCCACCGTCACCAATCACATACCCTGATGCCTCCAAACCCAAGGTAGTTGCAGTATTGTACTGAGCAGCTTCTCTCCATGAAATATTGAAACAGGCCCATAACTCCCAGTCTCAGTAGCTTGGGGATAAGCCTGATTTTAAAAGAACAACCTCCAAGCTGGGCAGAAAACTGCTGTTCTCTTTTACCATTGGGGTGGAGGGGAAGGGAGGAAGAGAGAAAACTTTGAAGTCTTCCTGTAAGTGAAGCTTTCAGCTTTATCTACAACCTTTAAAACATTCTCTTCAAGGCAGAAATACTACAGCCAGTGTGTCCAAAGAACTTTGCTTCTATCACGACCAGTCAAGTCCAACCAAAATATCTTTCAACTTTAGGCTGGATTAGGCCCTTAAACTGAGCAGATCAAGACAATGGGCACCAACAGAACAAACTAAGGAGGTCATTATTGCTGCTGAGTTGTTAGCAGATATCATGATTAGGAAGAGCACTAGTGTTAACAGCTTAGTTACGCTATAAAAACCACCAAAAATACTTTTACTTAAAATTCCTGCACACTCTGATACGGATCAGAACAGCCTTTAGATCATGGCCCTATTTCCTGTGAGCATGTATAAATTTATATAGAAGACCCTTGCCATGATTCACTGAGTGTTTATATCAAAGGGATTCGGTAAGTACTGACTTTTCAGAAGAATCCAATGAAAAACAAGGCCAAATGCCAATTATTTAGGAAACAGGGGTATTTAGAAATGAGATTACAACATCAATGTCAGAAATATCTAGAGCTGGAAAAGAATCAGGTAAATTGCAACATCAATTCTATCAAGTAACCCTTCCTCTCCAAACTCACTTTGATGTTCTAGTCAAATATTTCAGACTGCAGATCAAACCCAGGTCTGGTTTTGGCGGAAGTGTTTTTACAAAGAATTTCAGGAGTCAAGGACTTGGGGCTTTGCATCTGTAGGCCAGTAATCAGGCTGTCAAAAGAATAACCATCACTGCTGTAGAGCAGGGGCTCCCTTTCCTAGCACTGCCAGAAAGATTGAATTAGTGCTTAAACTGCACATATATATATATTCCCCAAATGCAGATTCCTGGTGCCTGTGTGTGCTTTCAAGCACCCACATCACTCAGCATAGCAAGTCCCTACACCTATGGCTCAGAAAAAATTGATTTGCACTAGAGAAAAAGTTAGACTGTGGCAGCTTTACAGCTTCTTCCAACTGGAAAAAGGAGTTGCTTTGCCAGGACAGTCTTTCTGCACATAGAGCTTTCTCCATTGGGTACTACAAAAATAAAAGTACTAAAAATGTAGAACTTGGACATAAACCTTCAAAGGATAACACTGTCTCATGGGGCAGTCACTCCCCCAAAACACACACATAGCCAGGAACATCGTGCAGCTTTACCCTGATCTCCTCAAGGTGCACAGCTCAGGAGATGACCTTGATTCAACAGGTGGCTCTGACACTGCTCTTGGTGCTTGCAATTGTTGCAGGGCATTGGAGAGCAAAACTTGCACCAATTTTGCCATTAAATGGCAATACCCCATGACTGAATGCCTGAAGGGCTGAGGGGACCTCAAGGAACTAGTACTTGACTTCTGTGAGGGCTAGAAAACCCACCAGGAATGTTTCATTTCCATGAGGTTTCTTGTCACAGCAGAAGAGCCTAAACTGGCCAAAAATTAATAAATAAATTGATTGTTCAAGGTACAAGGATGGAATGGTAGAAATGAGGCCTGGAAAAAGCAGGTTTGGTCTGCTTGGAAGACAGGATACAGCCTTGGGGGGTTACCAGAGTGCACTCAGGTCTAGTATTCCCAGAGTACACCAGCACTATCCTGCAGGGATTTCCTCATCTTGAGATCCTACACTGCAGCGTGCGACAGCCCACGCATGGATTCTCTGCAGCACGTCCCAGGCTCTGCTCTGGAAAACCAAGGACTTCTATAGGAGAAGAAAAAAAATGTCACTTCTTCAGTTCTCCTACACTGCTGCAGGCAGACCATTTGCAGAGCTTCTCTCACAGAGGAGTTAACTCCCTCACGCAGCACATCTCCTGTCACTCGCCCCGAAAAACAGGCAGCAGAAACAGAAGACAATGACTGTGTGAAAGGGTACAAAACACCAGGGTCAAGCAGGGGAGTGGGAGGGCTGAGGAGCAGGGATTCATAGCCAAGGGCTCTGCTCATGCCATGGATTCACCCTGGGGCCTTGAACAACGCACTTGGCTCCTGTCCCTGGCTAAGGTCAGGTAGAACCCTTCATATAACCTGTGCCAGAAGCAAAACACTTAGAGGAAAGTAAGGGAGAGGTGCTTTAAGACAAGCCAACACCATTTCCAAGCTACAGAGAACCTCGGATGAATGGAGTTCTATCTCTGCATACACTTAATTATCTCAGTTGGTCCTAAGATAAACAGCATGAAGAATAAATAACTTTATGGCAACAGATCAGACAGGACAAGACAGTCAAACTGCTTCCCTCTCCAACCCTGCTAATTCTGTTTCAGGCTGCCTCTAACCACAAGTCCCTTCTTCTGAAGGGGATTTTGGGGGAGTGAAAGAATGTAGGTGGAACAGGAGTTCTTCTGAGAGAAGAGAGGAGTCACAGGCCTCATGGGATGTCTCTTGGAGATGGCTCATTAATCATGGACCACTTTAAATTCTTTCTCTCTCTCAACACCTTTTTTTTGGTAAAATATATTGATGGAACAAGCTGTTACAGCAATGCAGCAGGAAGGGAGCACATGCTGCAAACCACTGATGTCAAATATAATCCGCTGGAAGCAAGGCAGACTTCTCTTCGTGGGGAAGAAAAGCTGGCCTGGCCCAGGCCAGGTGAGACTGGACGAGGTCACATCCTGGCTGTGGAATGGGAAAGCAGACAAGGACTTCATGCGGGCCAGGACTGAGTAGGGAGATCAGTCAGAGGTCAGGAAAAGCAGCACACATGAGCAGGGTGAGGGTGGTGTTCCCAGGACAGCCTGTTTTACGGCTTCCAAGCACAGATCCAGTGCAGTTCTCTGCACAGCACAACCTCACCTCCATTTTAGGCTCTTCTTCCTCTCTGCCCACAGCACAAGGGGCAGCACTGCCTCTGAACTGCCAGGGAGAAGCAAGAGAAATAATCCAAGCATCTCCCCAGCTGCTTGATCTGAGCAAGGAACTGTCTTCTTTCAGGATCACACAGGGGCTCCAGCTGTCCCCCAAGAATTAGGGGACAAGCTCTGGCCATGTCCGTTTGTCAATGGCCTCACCTTTCTCCTCATGCAGGATCTCTCACTTCCTATACTCTCTCTAGTCAGCAGCGAGGTAGAACTTGAAGAGGTGGATTCAGCCCCCAAAAGCCAAAGCTGAGGGCAAGCACTGTGGGCCAAGGGAGAACATGTCCCCAGCACCGTTAAATGCTGAAGACCAAGTGATGGGAACCTGTCAGGAAGAGGCTTCAGCTCCTTTCTCCCTCAGAGAGGAATAGTGAAATTGGGCAGAGCAGTGATGGCCTGATTTGACTGCAGGAAGCTCCTGCTTAAAATAGCTGTTTTATAGCTGCCACAAAGTATTTTCTTTATAAAATATCGGGTAGAAGTAGATGGTAGCAAAATTGAGGGGAGAAAGAAGAAACCTCACAAAATATTTAAAGGCTCTGATAAGTCTCCAGTGAGAAGGAGCACTCTATGTTACTAAATCAAGTTCAGTCTGCCAATATTTTTGGTGTTCTAGTTCTTTAAATGCATAAATTGTGAAAATTTGTAATCATAGAGCAGTGATTTAAGAGATGGAGTTACAGAGGCTCTCCCAACCCAGTCAGGCATCTGTGTGGTCTAGAGCAGAGAACTTTGCTGGGAAAAGGCAGAGGTTTCTGGCCAGGCTGCGGGGCTCAGCAACACCCTCCCCAAGCCGAGGGGAGCACAGCACAGCTGTGGCTGTCAGGACGGCTTTGTTTCCTACCCATGCTCAGAGTACGCATTGAGATGAGAGATGTTTATTAATATCATCATATGAAACAAACTGTATGAACTTATTAAGACAAACTGGAGTCCACTCCTGACACCATCTTTAATTCTGAAACCAACATTTATCTCTGTGTGACAGAAAAGGAAAGATAGGTGGACTGCAATAAATGGGAAAGGAAGGTTCAGGATGAATTCCATTTCCCTGCTGTAGAACAGTTACAGTCAAGATACCAAGAGCCTGGCAAGTATGTAAGGAAAAGTGGAGAAAAGCGATAGACACAACACAGGAAGTTTGGAGCATCCCATCCTGTTCTCAGCTACTCCAAAGGAGTCGAAACAAACTGCTTTCCACGTCCTGCTGTGTTACACTGTTGACAGAGCCCCTCTTATTTGCTTTAACAACAAGCCACTGTATCACCAATCCCTCCTAATCTGTCCGTGCCCTCTCTCAGGATGGGCCACCTGGGAAGACTGTCAGAAGTAAAAGCAGAAATGGACAAGATACATTTGCAACTTTTTCCCTTGTGAACCCTGGTGCCCCAGGGAACAGCAAGAGTTTTGCCTTTTGGCTTCGGAAGCATGTGGGTTTAGTACAGATAGCAGCCAAGTAAGCAGGGACACATTCCCAAATTATTAATGGGTTTTTTTCAGTTTTTTGCAATGAGCTCCAGGACAGCTCCTGCACAGTGGCAGCAGCAGTTCTGGCAGTGGCAATGTCATTTAAGCCACACACTATTGCAGGCTGGCAGTGAGAGAACAGTGCCACTGGGAAGTTAGGCTGGAGAGATGGGGAACCTTTACATTTGTGGCAGTCTCAGGCCAGGAACATCATCTCTCTCAGGATGCGCCTGAAACCATTGAGTACAGGGCTGAAGGAAGCAAGAACGAGGTGAGTACTCAAACTCTGCCATAACTCCCCAAATATCTGTATTTTTTGCCTGTCAGTGTGTCTGCAACCAGGACAGAAGCGAGGAAAAGTCCTTTCCCATCATTTAAGTTCATCTGTGCACTCAGCCTGGGTCCCAGGCCAGATGTGGCCAGGTTTGCAGACCCCACGTGAACGGGTCTGGCACCCTGGAGCAAAGGGAGGGTCATCCTACAGCTGACAGTCCCAGTCCATAACCAACTGACTCATGTGCTCCTGTTCCATAACACAACCTGTCTGCTCCACATCATGTGGAAAATCTGGGGATGACTGGGCAAAGCCTTCACACACCGAGTGACTCATGCACACACCGCCTGTGCTGCTCTGAATTTTCTCAGGCCCCCCTATCCTGGGAAACTGGTGAAAAGGCTTGTTCCAAACATTCAAGAGACAAGGTTGAAACATGCTAGTGCAAATCTGGCCTGCACAATGGATCCCTTACATTCAACAGGAATCTTTTCTCTGGCTTCAGCAGGCTGATTATCAGGCCAAAGTTTATGAAAAGAGAGAGATCATCACCAGCTTCTTGAATTCATAGAGTTTAGAGCTGCTTTGATCTAGCCACGCTCCCTGATGCTGAAAAGGACAGGACAGCAGCCACAAAACACATTTAAGTTTTCAGGAAAGCACAGCATGTCACACAATGACAACTGTTGAGTGTTAAAAAGACCATTTAAGCAGTGTAGTAGAGGGTTAAATCATGTAACAAAACAAACCCCTCCTGGACTTTGCTGGTGCTCTGCAGTCTTGGAAGCTGCCTCCAGCACCTGAGGCAGGTGGGGAAGCACATCCATGTAACACAGCTTTCACAGTACCCGTGCCAAGGGCTGTGTGTCCTTCCAGCTCCTGTTTGTACCCGACATGACTCAAGGCAGCCACATACTCTCTACCTCCCCAATGGCACAAGGGCTGCACTCACAGGGTCCTGCCTGTACTCCCCTCCCTGCTCTGGCCACCAGTGGCAGGGGACAGACCTGAGTGCCGGCTCAGTGCCCTGCAGTGCTGCACTGAAAGGGAGCTGGGAGTAGCCAGGCACACAAAGGCTTGACCTTTTCCTCTTATTTGATTGCCATTTTTTCCAGGAACTTGTTAAAACTGCAAATAAAAGTTTCATTCAAGTGGATTTTTGAGCCAAAATGAGAGATGGGGGGGAAATATAAAAGCCCCTCTTCATAAAAAATAAAGGAAACATATGTCCAAGACTTTAAACTTGTTTTCACAACTACTTACAGAACAGGAAATTCATTAAATCTGGTCCTTTCACACAAAGGTCTCAATTTCAACAAAATTTTCTAATGAAAACACTTTCATGGAAATATTTGTGGCCAGCTTGCATTTTATTCTGTTCCTAGGACATGCACCTTATGGGTCTGGAAACAAGATGATAATTGTAGAGGGAGCAGGCAAATTTTTCACTTTAGTGAGCAACAGTTTTGCTTAAGGACCTTTCACCCAACAATTGGAAATACTCTTATTCACATTTGATTTCTGCTGGCAAAGATATCCAAAAGTTAATGGGGAAAAAAAGCTTGACTATACCTCTGCCTCCCCAACTTCAGAACAGAGTTTAGGCATGATTTCACCATTTCACCACTCAAACAAACCCCAGTCCTGTCAATATCCAGTCTCTGGAGTTATTAACCATTCCCTGTTGCTATGGGCCTTCTTTGCAAGTGAGACTGGTTAACCAACAGCTGCAGGTCTCTTTCCTCTTCAACACCCTCCCAACTTCTTTGTCCTCACCAGCATCTGAAGGAGCCAGCACATAACACAGACATCATGATCAAATTCATGTCAGGCAAGGAGGACAAAGTCACAGATACGAGAAGATGGGATTATCTGCTTGGCTGCTGCTTTCTCTGTAGAAGTTGCAAAGTCCAGGAGAGTAAAATTTCCACTGAACTTGCATTTTCTGTGATGTAACTCTCTTAAATGATTTAGGGGAAAAAAGAAATCCAGAACTGCAGACCTGCTGCTGACAAAATGCTGTGTAAACCATGCCACTTTTGACTAGGCCTGTCACAGCCCACTAATACAGGGAGGACTGGAGGCTTTTGTTCAGCACATAGGTTAAGCACACCCCTCAGGGAAGCTCTGAGACCCAGCTCCTCCTTTGCACAGTCACCTGCCCAGGAACTTCACCTTCTCTGCATTCCAGGTGTCTCAGAAACAGAACAGAATGCTTCTCTCTCAAGAGGGACCAGCAAAAAATAGGGCAAGGCAAGCACCCAGCCAAGGAAGTGAGATGCATCCCAAGAGGCTCAGGGGAAACTGAGCTGCTCCATCTCTTCCCTCCTGGCTGCATCTGCCACACCTGGCACAAGGCTGTGTCCAAGCAGGAGCTGCAGAAAAGTCACACTCCTGCTGTTAGCAGCTCAGTAGGATGGAAAGAGTTCAAAATAATCAGTCTGCACTCAAGTGCAAGTTATTCTTGGGTACCAGATTCCTGTTGCTCCAATTCTCCATTTCCACACTGCACCCCAGGCTCAGAACTTGGTGAAGCTCAGTTCCACCCAGGATGCACAGCCTCGATTGCATCTGTACTGGATGCAGAGAGCTTGGTCATTGCTGAGTTTTCCAGGTCAGGGATGGAGAATGAGCTTTCTGACCCACCTCTCACTGGAAACACTGGCACCCCCAGGAGTTCTTTTGGTATTTCCTCCCTTTGCTCTCTGCTTCAGGACAGCAGGACCCTGAAACCTTGCCCTAAAGGCAAGCAGTTCTTTGTGCCATCCTTGTTCTTTCTTTCCTCGTGCCCTGTTAGATCTAACTGGAAAAAAGGGGTTGGAGACCTCCTTTTCTGAGGATGAGGCAAAGCACTCAAGTGAAATGGCAGAGTTTAGCTTAACAGGCCTCTTGAGGAGACCAAAGGGACAAGTACTGCCATTCAACTAAACTGGAGTGACAATCAAGGGGACCTCCAGTTTCCCTTTAATGGGACATGGCCTTGTGAACTCAGTGATGGTACAATACAGCTCAAAAAGACTTGTTCAAATGCTGCAAAAATTATTCTTGAATTCACTGAAAATTCCGAAAGTCCAGAAATCCTGATACAAAATAAAAATTAAAATATGGTGAAAAAATCCATTCATATTCTTCTCCTTCAGTTCTTTTTTTGAATCTTAGAGAGGATAAAACACTAGGGAAAAAACTGAAATGTATCCACACAGTTACTAATCCATGGATTTCTCAGCTGCTCAGTCTAAAACTTGCACAGCCACACTTTCTAGGAAACACATCTGAACTTAAAGCAGCAAGAGCTTAACACAATCCAAAGTGCAAACTGCATGCAAGATCCATTTGTAAAACGAATCTATCCTAGAAATTTTTGCCAGTGCCATAATTGTCATGGAGTTGTGTAGACATGTTTGTTTTAAATACATTAGCAGGCAAAAGGCATAGGAACACATTCTGCAGTGGAGAAGGAAGGGGATCGTTTGCCCAGCTAGCAATTGTTTTGTTCACTGGTAAATATTCTCAAGGCAAAAATAATTATTTTTTTTCTACTGGAAAGCAAGAAGGAGCTGCTCCAGCACAGTGTAATGAGCTGACCAAGAAACCAGATCTGCTCTGAGTGAGCCCCACAGAGCAGGCTCTCAGAAAAACAGGAGGCTTCCATGTTTAAACTTTTGGAAACCCTCCTGTCTTAGCAGTAGGGGTACACCAGCAAACACACAGGCCATGATCTCATTCCTCCAGAGCTGGTCCCCTGGGTCCCTGCAGTACTTATCCCAGCCCCATCCCTGACAACTGAAGTCCTTCCATAGCTCACAAAACACAGATCCTCCAAGCACCCTGGTCCGGCCCCAGGCGTAGGCTGAGCATGGCAGGGTGGTGACTGTGCTTTGGGTGTGCTTTGGGAAGAGCGTGGTAACATCAGGCTGGCAGTGACCCAGCTGCCAAGTCACCAGGACAGCTCCCTGCCAATGCCAGCCCTGAGGACTCATTTCCCCACCAACTATTTCTGCAGTGCTTGGGCTCCTCACTGTTTACCTTAAGCCCCAGCCGTTTCTGTTAATCCAGAGAAGGCGTGGAAGACTCCTTCAAACATCACGTTCATCAGCACAGGCTTGGCAACAGCTTCTCTTCGACTCCCTGCCTGGCACAAGCCTCCTCTTATCGGTGGTGCCCTGGCAAACAGGGCTCTGCTGGCTCTCCCAGGCTGGCCTTTGCCTCCACCACCTACCTCTGTTTATGTTACTTTCCCAACACACTTGCAAATACGATAAAGGTTAATCTGGTACAAAAGGTAAATAGGGTTACACAAAGCTGGATTTAGCAATTTAGTTTTATTGGCCACTGAGGCAGGCAATTCTTCGATGCAGGTAATGAGGGGATAGTCAAGCCAGATAAAAGATCTGTGCAACATAAACATCCTCCCAAAAGCCTGCTCCCCGCTTGCATAAGCGCTGTAATCATGAAAGCAATTCTTAATGGAGCCACTTGGCAGAGGCCCTGGCACAGCAAGCTGTGAGCCTCTCCCCAGCTCATGGACCAGCTCCAACAGCCTGCTACTACAGCCTGCAGTGGGCAGGAGGAGGGGCAGGAGGGGGGCAAGACAAAGCTGGCTCCAGTCTGCAACCAGTGGCACTGGGGCAGGGCCAGGTCTCCTCTAACACGTCACCTGTGTGGTTTGGAGCAGGCCAGTTATGGCCCTGTGCTCAGCTCTGCATCTGTAAATTGAAATGGATGATTTCCCCTTTGTGGCCCATCTTTCACAGGTAAACTCTCACGATGAAGGCTGTTCCTTACATACAGATAAGGGCTTCTGGATGGAAGTGTTACTGTCACTCAGAAACCTGCAGTATCATTTCTGTGATTAGGTTACTAATTTTTCCTGACCTTTCAATATCTGTCCTTTACCTTAGAGAAGGAAAACCAAACCAAACCAAGATCCATGTTTCCTGGCATCCTGCTCTCTTTTACCTCTGGACCAAAACCTATGACAACCCACAAAGCTGAACAGCACCTCACATCTTGTGCTGCTTGAGTTTGTTTTCTCCTTGTCTAGGAAATTTAGGATGTCCCCCAAGGAGCACAGAAGTGCCAGATCTGCCTTTTCTCTTAGCAGAGATCACCAGAGATCTCACGCTTTCCCCCTGCACAGCTTCCTAAGAGGTGATGGCTTGGGCACTGCTCAGTAGGACACCACCCTCAGTGGGCTCACTCTGCTGCTCAGCTCTGCCTGCCTGGCAGTGCCCCAACAAACACCCTGCAGGCAGGGGGAAGATTCAGGAGAGTCTCTGTCCCTACATCTTCCATGAAAAGTAAAAAAGAACGTGAAGCTTGCTTCACCCCAAAAGTCCCAAACTGCAGGACAGGTTTAACAGTCACTTGCTCCCCATGATGTGGTTTTCTCACCCAGGCAAAAGGGGCCTCATGCCTACAACAAACAGGGCAGATTTGCCAGCTGCAGCACTGAATCAGAACCTAGGCATCCACTTAGATATCCATTATGCTCATTTCCAGTGCCATACATTAAGAATTTCTCCTTGCCTGAACTCATTTAGATTTCAGCACACATCCTCATCAGACTGAGGTAGGAATTTTCCCTATCCTACGCACTCTAAATAACAGTTGACCAGTTACCATATTAGGAATAACTATTGGGAAGTGTTAGTCTAGAATCAGAGAGTTTTGGTCTAACAGACTAGACAGACTCAAAGGTTTAGCCTGATAGGCTAGAGCTCATTTTCTAGTCTACAGCTTGCCACTGGCAAACTTCAGCTGAGTGACTGCCCTTTGTATGCCTTTTCTGCCCTCTGTGAAACTCAGATGTACTCCTGCAAAGTGCTCCAGGACCTATGAATAGAAAGTGCTGCATAACAGTTTGAGGTTATTAAGCAGAGCAGGACCCACAGTGGTCTGCATAACTGACCATTCACCAGCTGTACCAGAGAGGCCAGTAGTGATATATTGGCCAACTAGGAATTGTCTCCAGCTGGCAGGCAGAATACATTTAGGCTGACTGTGCTTCTGGACACTGAGGGTTTGTTCAATAGTCAGGTTAACACTGATCTTTTGCAGAAGTATAAAACATACCTGTAGGGATTATGGGCCTTTCCTCAAGCCTCCTGAAGGTAATACACCTGTTTGCATCAACATTAATAAACTATCCAGCAAGAACAGCTGAATCCAGCAGCCCCACTGGCACAATAAAGACAACTGTCTGCCAATATAGGACTGGGACCGTAGGAAGGCTGCAATTTTATTTTCCATTTCTGCCAAAAAACCTCACTATCTCCATTAGCATCCATGTCCAAGCTAGGACACTGGGAAGGCAGTTGTTTCAATTTACATACTGCAAGGATTTATTAGATGAGGTGATCACACAGGTATCCTCATGGCACCAAACCTACTCAAATGTCCTTGTTTTTCTCAGTCCCTGTTTTGCAACCCACCTTCAAATGACCCCATGTCACAGGCTGTGAACAAGCAGTTCTTTCTTCACTGAAGATAAGAGAAAGGCTGCCAGGCTGCCAGCACCTTGGGCTTTGGTTTGGGTCTTGTTTGTTTTTTTATTTTGGAACCACCCGTTTGGCTTCAGTATCTTGATACATGCTAAAGTGGACTTACTAAAGACAGGCAATTTCAGTTTTGGGTTTTGAGACAAATCTGTGATTCTTCTATACTTAATCAGCATCTTAAAATGTAGCTAACCTGCTTTCTTTCTTTCCTATTCCTTATACCTGGAAATTCTTTGACGACCTATGAGCTTGCCTTACCCAACTTTCAACTTCAAGTCATATTACTCACCACCTTTTACTAGAGAAAACATAAGCCTGGCTGACGTTACACTCATTTTACAGTTTCAGGACCAGAGATGGTTTAAATTAATTAATCTCCATAGGCATTTAGGAAGCAATGTTAATATTTTGGGGTTTTTTTTTTAATCAAATTATCTGTTTCTCTAGGTGGTATAAAATAATACTTGACATAAGAAAAACCTTATCATGTGTTACTTAACCAAGTGAGCAAAGGAGCAGCACAGGCATTCTTGTGAGAGATCAAATAACAAGTGTTCTTCTGCTGATAATAAAGGCTAACTTAAGCCACCACAACTAATTCAGAGTGCAGGCTTGACACTTGTTTATCTGGACAAACAATTATGAAATGTTCTTTTGTCCCTGTGAGTACTGCGTAGGCAAGTGTCATGACTTTCTGGGTTACTTTAAAGGGCCACTGCTTAGGTACCTATTCACTGCTCCGGAAATAAGAGATGCCTTGAGCAGACTGACTAAGCTCAAGGACCCTTTTTTCCTTCTGTCTCCCTTGACAGGACCAACTCCAGTCTGACCCAGTTGTAGGTTTGGGGTGTGATTTCCCAGAAATGGCAGGGTGTAGCAAGCAAATAATGTTTTCCCGAGGCATTTAGATCCCTAATGGCAAATTGTGATCAGGCACACAGAAACCCTGAGTGGATTTTAAAAACAAACTTGGGAGTCTAAACAATTTAAACACTTCGGTAAATTTTATGTGTATTTCTGAACTGGGACTTTACAACAATCTGTAGTTTTTGTCATTTAGGAATTGTTGGTAACAACAGACCACCACGTAACATTCTAGACCAGCTGTACACAGATGCAATGGCCCCCTCAGCATCTTGCCTGGTGCAGATGATTGCATCCCCTTTTCTGGGAAGGGGAAACAACCTGCTTGAAAGACCCCCACCCCAGGCATCAAACTGAACTGTGTGACTGCAGTCATGGAGCCAAGGGCAAAGACACCCAGGCAGCAAAACCCCAACACACTTCCCTGCTGTTTCAGGCTGAAGGTGCCCTATATGCACAAATGCATGGCCCAGGGTGGCTCAGCTCTGGTCAATCTCTGCTGAGCTTGTCAGAGGGAGCAAGTTCCTAGGGTAATGCCTTAACAGGGACAAGGAAAGAAAAATCCAAAGCCAGCACAAAATGGCATCTTATCAGTTTTTCTGGGAAGCCAGAGCAGAGAAGCCACATCCTTCATGATGTGGTGGTGTGAATGCCATAACTTACACCCCACATGTCCTTCAGTGCCCTCCCATAGAGATCTCTCTTTCAGTCACTGAAGAGATAAGGAAGCATTTGAAATTTATTTTATAAATGAGAAATTGTATATTTAAGTCAACAGAGCTGGTCAAATACAGCGGTGACTTACAAACCCCCTGCAATACTTGTGCATGGAAAAACCTTATCTGACTGTTCCCGTGCTGTTAACTCATATCCTTGCTCCCAAACATAACGCTCCTGGCTGACATTGGGCACTTCACCTTTTTCTAACACAAAAGGAGAAGAGAGACCTGCTAATGAGGAGATTCAAGAGCACAGGCTTTGCCAGAAAACAAGGCTGATTAAAGCTCTCAGAGAAGGATCCAGCACCAGGACAACAAAGTATCACAGACGGCTTCAACCACAACCTCTAAAACTGTTAATTGCCAGCAGATGACAGGGATATCAAGGGCTTACCAAGGATTCAAAAAACAATTTGACAAATTCACAGGAAAGCCTATTGGAAGCTATCAAGCACAGGACACATCTCCCCTGGAGAGCACATCCCAGAAGGAAGTATCACCAATACTCTTGGTTTATGCTCTCTGGCCACTGTCAAGAGCCAGTACCCAGCCAATGTATCTGTGCCAGGTTAATATACCCAAAAATAAATTTCTTGCTACTATCAACCAGGCATTAAATGTATTTTTTAAGATTTATGCCAGTTCATAGCAACTGAGAAATCAACTTTATACCTTTTAACCCTTTTTTTTGTGTGTGTGTGTGTGTGTGTCTGTTTTGCATGGTGGGAAAAATTAACCACACAAGGTCAAGTTAAGCCAAGTTTAAGGGCACCTCCATATCAAACCAGAATATCTATGGAGATACTTCTCCCAAGGCAGGCAATTTATGTAGCTGTGCTTATCATTAGCAAAGTGGAAGGTGGTGAAGAAATGCCCTTCACTTTAGATACACATCTCACCATAAATAGACTGCCTAATTAAACCTCTTGTTTTTAAAGAGGAACTAGAGAGATTTGGCTTGTTCATAAAAACAAACCAGCCACAATTAAAGTTCTGAGACTCCGTATTGTCAGGACAACCTGCCAGCTTTTCCCACCAAGCTCAGCCCCTTGTACAGCAGGCGGCCACAGCAGTGGCTGCTTTAGCACTGCTGGTGGTTGCAACCACCACTGAGACCTCACCCAGGGCCAGTGGACTTAGCCAGGCAACATCCCTCTCTTTATTGCTGAACAGTGCAGCTGCATAATCATGGTGATCCATTAAAATAATAAACTCCACATCATAAAAATGTTAAGCACTCACTCTAAGCTGGTAGAAGTACAATAGCTTCTTTCCCTGTTAAATGACATCCTGATAAAGATTTATGTCACGTACAACGTTTTCAGGAGCACAACACTATTCAAGGTGACTGTCCTGCAGGTTTTTGATCACCATAATCTTATTTTTGAGCAGGCAGTGCTGGTACAGATTGAGAAACGAGCAATAAGGCCTTATCACATAAATTAGCTCACTTCAAGGCAGCGCTACTGTTGATAAGATGTCTCATGATAGCGTGTCATGCAGAGGGACGAGAAAAGCAAGTGACTACGTGGAACCCTGAGTGTAAGAGGGAGCAGGGCCTAGCTCCAAGAGCTGCCCTGGACCTGTGAACTGCTGGAAAAGGCTCTACCTGGGGAAACCAGATAGTTCACATGAGCCACTGGGACATGAAAGCACCATCCAGAGTGGCAATTTCATCTTTTCAGCTGAGGACATCTCCCAGTCGGGAGATGAAATAGGCACCATGAGGAAGAACAGAGGGCAAAACCAGTGCAATTGGAGATAAAAGACTCGAATCACAACAGGAACAGCCACCCAACAACCCAAAACCATACAGCTGTACTGCTATACCAAGCTTGCTTTGCCGATCTTTCACATCTACAGCTCAGTCCTTTCTGCTGAGTCCATGAAGTCAAAGTTCAGCTTCACATTTCCCTCCACTGGCTGCTTTCTGATGGCTGAGGCTCATTAGGCAAATGAGCACGTGGCAGCTGCACTGCTGCTGCACAGCTGGCTGGGCCCCAAAATTGCAAGGTAGAGGCACCAAGAAACTGACAGGACCTCACAGGCTATAAACCAAAATATCTTGTACTTGAATGCAGACTGACATCTTCTCTTGTAAGGGAGAGCTGAAGATTCACAGAAATATGCTGATGATGCACAGAAACAGCCTTGTCATCACACCCACCCTCACGAATCTCCTTTCATACCAGGGAGCCAGAGACCACATTTTGGGGCTTTTCGGTAGCCCAGGCCACTGATGGAAACCCAAGAGGCCAGGCCATGATGGGCACACACACTCAGCCCCACTGCCCACATGGCTGGTGGCCTGTGGTATAGTGGCAGGGAGGGTGCTTGTGCTTCCCTGAACTGGAGCCTGTGGTCACTCTCCCTTCCCTCCTCCTTCTAAGCTTTATCTCATCTCTCTCTGCCCTGAGTTCCTGGCAGTGCCATGCTATGAACAGGATGAGCCATATCTTTTGCAACAGAACTGGCTCACCCTCCTCTCAGGGTCATTGATCCCTTCACTCATCATATTATCGACATGACACACTTTTTTTTCCCCTTCCTGCTGTTTATTGCTGGGAATTAGTTTGATCAGGACCAGTGAATCATGAACGCAGCAATAAAAATAAAAGTTGCGGAGCCAAGAGGCTCAAATCTCACGGCACTTGTAGCTTTCCTGTGTGAAGGGAGACGTGAGTTTTAACCTCCCCTTGAAATGAAATTGCTGCTAACAGCCTATGCTGGAGGGCAGTGGGATCAGCAAAATACACCTGGAAGTCCAAGGTGCAGAGGTCTACAGCACTGCAACCTATCCTAGCCAACAATGTCGTAAGCAAGCTGTTAGAGGTGGAAATGGGAGGAATGGCAATTTTTTACCTACATTTCAAAACTGAATCAATATTTGATCCTTCACCTCTGCTCAAAAGACTAAGTGCAATATTCAGAAAGGATACACACTCCACAACACGTTTGGAGGGGAAAAAACCAAACCACAAACAAAACAAGAAACCGGCAAGAGCACCCAGCAAAGCAGCAGTAAATGTGGTAACAAACCCACCTCCCTCCTGCATCTCAGCCCAATAGAATTTTTGGTGTGACTTGCCACCACCAAGCTCTTTTTAATTTCTGAGTGTTTTCACAGTTTCTGTTTACCTGGAACCACAGCTGGCTGCTGTACCACACTGAAAGCCATCCTTGCAACATGCCTGAGAAGCTTTGCCTTTGGCATGATATAGCTGACATTAGATTTACTGCAGCTGCAGCAGCACAGAGGATAAATCTGCTTCTTGGTGGCTGCAGACTCTGCCCAGATCCCCTCGGACGGCAGGAAGTCTTACACTGGCCTGACAGTTCATTTCAGCAGCCATTTCTCCAAGGCATGGTATTAATTTATGTTCATTGTTAGTCAAATACCACACAGGCCAGGAAAGATCCTCTCCCATGAAATCAAAAGCCCAAGTCAGAGATGAAAAAGGCTTTTGTGCCCATAAAAACTGTACTTTTGGGATGTCTAACCCACCCCAAAAGACTTTAAAAACGTCAGAGGGCTAAGAGTAGAAAGCTCAGAAGATGATACTGCATTCTATAACCTGTGCTCTTGGCCACCTCCAAGCACAATGCTTTTAAGAAAGCAAAAGCAAACAGCAGAGCAATGGATTTCATCACTGTTATTAACACTGAATGGAACTTTGCTTCCCTAACAGTTTGACAGGCGAATCCATGGCAAAGTGTGGCCGCTGGCCAGCCCCAGTGGGGAGCACTGGGAAGCAGAACTTTCCCAACCCCTGCAGATATCATCTTGCAGCCTGAGGCATCCAATTTGATTACCCTTATCTGAACCTGCATGCTATTTGTATCCAGAGTTGCTTGGATGCAGAAATCACATTTATGACTTCCCATAATGCTGGATTCCACTCAGCTCGAGGCTCTGAAGAGGCATTTCAGACACTTGCTCCAAGCTCCTTAGTAATGTGAAGAAACATTTGTCAGGCTAAATCTCAAGACATTGACTTGGCACAATCCCTTTTCTGTGCAAACTTTTTTTGAATGAGACAATTTCTGATCCTCAGTCTTCTACCAGGACTATTAACTTTTTCTTGGAGCTGTAGCTGATGGAGCCATGTTGTTATGTAAAAGTAACAGCTATCACTGCTGCACAGAGGGTCACTTAACAAATGGACCCTGAAGTCTCAAACACCAGAATGGAAATGGAAATTTCTATTCGTTTATTCAAACTATTGTTTTCACAAAGGATATTCTAAGGGTGAAAAAATGACCTATGATTTGCCAGACTCCTGAATCAGGCAGCACATAAAAAGTCTGGAGAATAGGGAAAAGGCTAAAATCTAGCGCTCCAGCAGCCAACAGGATGAGGTCTGACACCACAAAGATGACCAGAAAGCTGACCTCAAGTCCAAATCCAAATGGAAATTAATGGGAATTCAGGTTTCTTTAATGCAGGGGTAGACACCTAGGAAAACACCTCAACCACCACAGCAAATGAGTTATCTACATCTCATAATATAGAGAAAAACAAACACCTGAAAAGCAAGAGATAGAGGTTAGCGAGAACAGAAACAGACTTCTCAAGCATTGCTTTTACCAGACAGACACTGCACAAAACACAGAGATTGTAAATCCATTTCCTGTGGGTTGTCTCAGGTTAGACAGCACACCAGCATGGCTGTGGATTCAAACAAAAACAAAGCCCCTAAGTCTATCCACATCACCTCCCACATATCTCCATTTCCAGGACTCTCATAGGCCAGAAAGCAGAGAATTCTTGCTAGACCCACTACTTTTAGCACACTGTTTTCGTAACCCTCGTCTTGAAAACAGTTGATTAAATATTGCTGTCATAAATTCAGCCTAGTAACAGCTGGGACAGATTTACAGGGGATGTGTTTCTTTTATGACTATCTATTATTCATGGTGTGTTAGCCCTTACAATGTGTTTAGCCAAGGAAAAAAAAAAGATAAGATATCCTCTGGTTGATTATTGACAGATTCTTGGCAGCTTGTGTCCCCGGGACTGCCTGGTCACAAAAAAAATGAATCCAGCCTCTAGAAGCACTGATTTGATAACTTGGCTATGTCAGACTGAAAAATGATATGGACTGAAGAGGACAGGGGCAATCACTTGTAACAAGCACTGTATTTTTGTCTCTTAAATCTCAAGCACAAGTTTGTCAGAGGGGCTAAGCTGTCAGCCCCAGGAGTGTGCAGTAAATGCTGCACCAGAAACAGCCTGACCCGATTCCTTCCTCCTCAGGAAAGCAATGTCTGCTCTGAAGGTACCAGTGTCACGTGCAGGAGGATTTCAGGTGACAAGTGGGTATCCCAGGAGCTGTGACAGGTGTCAGTCAATCACAAACATCCTTGTAGGACATGGACAAGGAGCCGATCTCCCCTCAGCCCAGAGAACACCATTGCTAACACACACTGCTCTGGCTGCCCTGTCAGCTACATGGGCATGTTCACCTGAGCCACAGACAGTTGAGATCAGTGCCTGGCTGGTGTGATTTACACCATGCCAGACTTCAGGAGATACGGATATCAACTGCAAAGCCACTAGAGAGAACAAATGTCAAGACTCAGCTGCAGGATGTTCAATATTTTGGTGTCCCCAGAAACATCAGTAGACCTAAGACATGACACTGAATTGTGTTTCTGTTCAGCAGCTGAAATCTGCTTTCTTCCCAAGTTTTGTCTTGTGAGCTTCCCTAGTTTTGAACAAGAACAGCTTCCAAGGAACAGGGGAAACTGCCAGTGGCATTCCTGACACCAGCTTATCTGGCCAGTACCATCCCATAAAAAGAGCTGACAGGGATGAGTTACATCCCCACTTCATTCGCACACACAGAGTTGCCATCAAAGCACCATCCATAGGTTTTTACCTTGCCTCTATCCTACAGAGTTCAGATGTTGCTCAGGAATGACACCCCTGTTGCACTTTAAGCATCTACAAGGCCTGATCCTAAAACCACTGTATGCAGGGACTGTATCTTTCAGAGGCTGAATTTCCCAAAAGAGGAGAGCTTGGGGAGAAATCTGCAGAAACGTGGTGTGTTGAGCAGAGGCACCAACACCCACAGAAGACTGCCCTCAACCACCTTGAATGTGCTGCGAATTCTCTCCCAGGACAGGACCACCCCCCACTCTCACAATGAACAAAAGCCCTGCTGAGCACATCCCAGTGTGGTCCTCTCACTGGAATTTGACTGTCCAGGTTCTTTGCACACCTGCATCTCCCCTCAGTTTGGGTTTGCTACAGTCCCCGCCAAGCCACCACTGCTCATGTGGGTGTATAGGCACCAGGACAAGCTTTACAGAAGTAATTTCTTTAAAATGAGGCATTTGTATTCTGCTCTGAGCTGAGGATCTCTGCCAGCAGCACAAGCAACAGATTTTTTTTCGGTCAGCTGGGCAGGCTCCTTCTGCTGGGAATAACAAGAGCTGATTTCAAGCTGGGTTTATTTCAATCTTGGTCAAGTCACTTCATCCCTCCAGAGCTTTTCTTTTCAGACTCACTTGTCTGCTGTTGACTATTAGATAAAGATGAACCTAGGCCAATTAAATAGCAGCTCTTTTAATTAGCTTTTTCTTCTCAGCAATCATGGGAAAGACTGTTTGCTTGCACAGCAGATATAATAAGATCCAAGGTGAATGTGTTTTATTATTGATCTTGCACAGTTCATCGTGCTCAGAAATGGCAAGACAATGAGAGACTGGAGACAGCTTCTCAGCAGAGCCTCCCTTCTGGTTATAACCTGAAGTGTTGTTTTAACTCACTCATCTTTTGTTTGCTTTGCCTGTTGGCTAAGTACCTCACCCCACCCCTCCGTATGACTTCTTCCTTTGGTTGACTCCATGCATGACTTGACTTCTAAACTGCAAGAGGTCACCTGACACACAGGTCAGTCAAACATTAACTCTGCAAGCACCCTGGTGTCACCAGGACACCAGCTGCTCATACATCCTGGCTCGTGAGTCACCAAGGTAGGTCATCCACCCAGCACATTCAGGTAGTGCCCTGCTAACTGCTCTCACTGCTCCATTAGCAGGAGCCATGTGCCTCTGGGAGAAAGAGAAACTATCTGCTACCTGCTCATCACTCCAGTGAACACGTTCTAAGTAGCCTCCTGCCAGTGGTAGAGAACCAGGAATCCCCCCTCCCTAAATATTTAACAACGACCCTGAAAGCCCAGATTGGTTTCTTTATGTTTGTATGTCTTTACCAGGCATTAGTGACCAAAGCCTGAACTTAAACAACAAATACCTTACTACAATCAGCACTATTGTCATCATGGGGGCTGCGTGGCCTCCAGAGATATCTGCAGGATGCCCTGACCTCGGAGCAGTGCTTGAGCTCAGAGGGCAGGGGTCTGCACCTGCCCATGCCTGCCTGGGACAGCCAAACACACAGGCAAAAAGCTGCAGCCAGGACAGTCCCAGAAAGCACAGCCCGACAGCCAGATCTGGGCAGAAGAGCTGCGACAATCAACGAGCTGGTTACGTGAAATAAAGCCCAGATTGTGCATGGGAGGGAGAGACTCATCATCCTCATTCCTGCTAAGACCTTCTGAAGGTGCTAATTGCTCTCTCTAGGAAACCACATTCCCCAAACTCCAGTTATTTCAAGACACGTGAGGTTCAGCTCTGTTTTATCTCTGCTTGCGATACCAGGTGGGTGAAACTGCAGCAGGGAAAGGATAAAACCAGAGAAGGTCTTGTGTTGTGTGACGGAGGCAGTGACGCATATCAAACAGAGAACTTCAAAGGCTCTTATCCAGCTCAGAGCTGGGCGATGATGTGTCTCCTCAGAGAAAGCCGATAGCCTTGAGAGACAAAGAGCCCCCTGAGAGCCAGGAACGCGCTGCGCCTCCCCGCCTGCCTTCATTAAAGCTTTGGGCCAGTTCCCAAAAAGCCGAGTCTCGGCTGAGGCTGCTGCCAGAGGGGTAGATAAGAGCACAGAAAAGCTGCATCTGCAAACCCCTTCCTGCCACTCCCCCTCCCCGGGCCTGCCTGTTGCACCAGCACATTAACCTTTTGTGCTTCCCACCCTTGGTTTTTTCTTCCCATATGTGTTTTCCACCATCACCACAACCCCCAGACACAGAGGCTGCACCAGAGCACAGCAGCTTCATGTCAGGCTTTGGACACCATTCAGAAAGCACCACTGTGCCAGTCTCAGCCTTGGTTTCATCCAGGACATGCAAACCCAAGGAGCATAGCTTGGAGAGAAGGCACAGGTGGCCCAAGGGCAGGGCCAGCTTCAGGCAGAGACCTGTGAAATAATCACACAAGAGTCATGCTGCAAATTCAGACAGGAAGGAGGGAGATGTATCAGATCCCACCAGAGCCCTAGGGAGGACTTGGACAGGCAGGCTGCTCTTACTCATCCTGTAATTCATCTGAGAATTTCCTTTGCTTCCCATTGCACAAGTATCACTGCCACATCTTCAAGTATCTTAACCTGTGTCTCAGAAAACCTTCCCTTTTATAATCACCAGGATTTTAAAATAATTTATCCATTTGTCTTTATCAAGATCATGACCAAGGAGGTTTTGAAACTGTGATTTGGCCTGGAATGGGGACAGGATAGCAAAGAGTCAATAGAGTAAAAGATGAGAAAATAAACAACCACCTGTATCTTGCCCAGTTTTTCCATGGGAAACCTACTATTTTGTATTGCTGGATCCTTTGCAGCCCACGGTAGAAAGGACACACACCAACGAAATTCTGACAAGTTTTGACCTTAAACTTGCATCAGCATGGGCAGATTACAAAAGAAGCAGCTATGATGTCTGCCCAGGTCACCCTTCCTAATCACCCTCTCACCAGGGAGCACTTCTCCCTCAGGCACACACAGAGGTGTCACGGAAGATCCAGCACTGCTGGCAGACAAAACAGAGGCACAACGTTTGGGCTCTGGCAAAGCCTCATGCAGATGTGGTGCGTTCCCCACCCAGCCCACAACCCTGACACCCAGTGGCATCACACTTCAGCAACTTCAGGCTCTGCTCTCATCTGTGTCTGGAGACTTTCTTTCCTTTGGAGGCGGCAGCTTGGTGAAAACCCAAGTGGCTTAAACTAAATCTTGTGACAGAGACTGACAGTGTTCTGATGCCTCTTGGGACCATGTTGCTTGTGACCTCTGCTTTCCTACCTGAGCCAGAGCTGCCAACAGACTCAGAGTGGTTCCCCATTCAGAGGATTTAAATGGAAAAGGGGCAGGGTTAGATATTAGGAAGAAATCCTTCCCGTGAGGGTGGTGAGGGACTGGCACAGGTCGTCGAGAGAAGCTGTGGATACCCCATCCCTGGAAGTGTTCAAGGCCAGGCTGGATGGAGTTCTGAGCAACCTGGGATAGTGGAAGGTGTCCCTGCCCATAGCGGGGGGTTGGAACAAGATGGTCTTCAAGGTCCCTTTCAACCCATACCATTCTATGACTCTGTGATCTCCAAGTACAGCTACAGGAGGTGGCTTTCTCCTCTTCCTGCATTTTGGAAACAGTATTTCAAAGACAGCTGCTTAAAGCAGCCAAACCAGCAAGCTCCCCTCATTAAAAGGGAACCGCAGCTCTACCAGATACAGCTGCCATACCCCTGGCAAGCACTGCCTGCAGCCAGTGCCAGCACTAAGCTCCTGGTAACTAACATTACTAGACAGGTCACACTTCTGATGCACTTTACAACAGGCAGAGAATGATAACTGTCCAAAGTCCAGGTGCTTTGGGACTTACAAGGAGTCACCCTAGAAAGCCAGGTCACTCTGGATGCTGAGTTTTACATTAAAAGGAGACCAACTATTCTCTATGGGGTTATCTACGAGCCCTTTCCGTTAATTGCTTCGTTAGTGTCTTGCAGAGAGAGTTCTGGGCACACGGGCAGTAAAACCTAAGAAATGCACCCTGCTGGCAGGTGGAATTGCTGGCCAGAATCTGCTCACTTTGCATTTGCTTCCAAACTTGAAGCTGTGCCCTAAAGAAACCACAAAGCAATCATTCTTCAAAGAGAACCTCAACAGGGGGACAGGATTGGTTTGGCTTTCCTTGTTGCTTTCCAAAGCCCCAGAAAAGAGAGGATATTATTTGTCTATGGAAATCTCCTATGCAGAGTTACATCTGCAGAAAATAATAAAGAGAGCATTGACGATAGAAAATCCAAGAAATAGCTCTGAGAACCGTGTGTTCATGGAAAAACTACTATTTTTCCTGACTGTAAAGACATTTAGGGAACATAAAAATGAGAAGAATTAGGTTACGTTATGGATATGTGATTGCCCATCTTATTTTACACACATGCAACCCTCAGCCTTTCAAGTTGCAGCTCAAATTCTGCAGCGGTCTCCAAAAAACTGAGAAACTTCCAAGTCTGAAAAAATTCTGGCTTTTGCTCTGATAGCCAGTTGAGACCCTTGACAAGATATTCTGACCAGTTAATACAGCGGCTTAAAATTAACATGGAAGCAACCGAGTAGTTTTGATGGAACCTGACAAGCTGGCACAAGAATAGATTGGTGAGTGGGTTTTTAAACTTTAAGTCTGAGGATTTCTTTGAATCCAAACTGAAAGCAAAAATGCCACGGCTGTAAAATCCCGTAAGATGTTTTGAAATTATTTGAAGGGCTCCTTATAAGCCAAAGACTTTGAGTTTCTCAGAATCTGAATTTCTATGCATCCCTTTCTCATGGTAACAGTCAGGTTCTGGGCATGATAATTGAGAAAAAGTGGATTCCAGTTCTTAAAGACAATACCCACAGCAGAAAAAGATGGTGCAATCCAGGTGGCCAGTTTTTTGAAAAATCAGGCAAAATTTTTTTTAAGTATGTAGGGCCTGGACACAAGGCTTGAAAGGCTGAAAGGGAGAACAGCACAGCGAAGAAAAAGGGAATTCAATCTTTCTGTTCAGACGCAGCCCAGCCCCAGGTTCTTGTGGTATGTGCTCACAACACTAATTTTTAAAAGTCCATTTTACGTATTTTGGAGAAAAAGCAGAAATGAAAGCAATGTGAACTATTAGGGAAAACCAGCAGGGAAGGGAAAGGATTATGAATTCTTGGTGCAAGCCCTACATCTTATTCAGCAAGGGAACTGCTCAGAGGAACACAAGCTACTTGTGTAAGAGACAGTTTCACCCACTCAGATCAAGGTGATTTTGAAGCACAAAAAAATGCATCAGTGGAACACAGCATTGCCTATACTCTGCTCAAATGAGCAAACGTTCAGCCAGAGGAGTATTCAGAGTGAATGGCTGCCAAGGCACAAGTTACATGGGTACCCAAAATAAAAATGCCTGCAAGGTGCATTTTTGAAAGCAGACCTGTTTCTGAGAGACACGTTAAGATGCAAGAAGTACTTTGACAACAGCAGTTTACCAGGGCAATCTGTTAGAAGCATTAGGTGAGTTAAAAGAAGAAGTGATTTCAGAATTATTGCACTGAATGTAGACAATACATATAGTAGAGAGAATTCAGCTCTGCACCTCTCCTAGAAATGATGTATTTTGATTTTTCCATGCCAGGTCCCCTTTACTTGTATCCACTCATTCTGCCAGCATAATGGCATCCATCTGAATGAGGATCTTATAAATCCTTCAGATTTTCCTGGAGTTTTTGTTGTTGTTGTTGTTGTTTGCTATTTCTTTGTTTTTAAATATTCTGCTAAAAATTGTTTGCTTACATTGCAACCTCTTCATATTTAGCATTTCTGCCAACACCAACAGGGAAATGATGAAGAAAGGCCTTTGCTGACAGAGAATAGGGAAAGGATTCAGGTCCAGTTACTGGCTGTCCTAGAGGAGCCCTTTTTGAGGCAAATCAACTTGACAAGGATTTTCAAAATACTCCACATTTCAGAACTAGATCAATGACCAATATAAAACCAATATTGTCAGGAACCCGAAATCGGTATTTGTTATTTACAGGAACACTGCACCTCACCATCTATCAGCCCCCAAACTGCTTGCAGACTGCATCTTACCCACCTTGCTTCCCTGGGGACGTGGCTTTAGGAGCACCCTTGGTATCAAGGGGATCATTTTACCATTATTACACATTATTTTTTAGCAATTTCCTGAAGCTTATGGCTTCACACTTCACAAACATCCCTCAAAGGCAAAACTGAACTCTACCACTTCTGTGCAAGGCCAAAATCCGAAGTGGCACCTACACGATATGAAGATGGCTGAAATGCAAACTCTTGTTCCTACCGAGGACACTCCAAGAGATGCAATAAAACTGTCAGACATCCCTTCAAAAGGAGAGACAAAGCCCTCCAAACAAGGAGCCAGCACAGCATCACAGGGAAATCAGAAACCACTCATCATGATGACACAACTCATCACCTGATGGACAAGGCAAAGACAGCAGAGCTAAAAGAGGAGCAATGAACGCTCTTCACATCAGCCAGAGACATGGCAACAGACTTGGGATGCTGGGGGAGACAGCACAGCCTGTTTACCATCACACCCCACATGACAGATCTTATATTAATCCTTTCCATTTAAGAAAGGAGGTGGAAAGGTGCACTTTCGCTCCAATGCAGAGTTAGAGAGGGGGAAGCTCACAGCCCCTCCTGCTCTCTCCACCCCAGTTCCTTCACCTGACTGTAAGATGTGCAAATGTCACAATGCACAGCCTTTTGCTCCAGCCACTTCAGCCAGATGACATTCCTGCTGTCTGTGGCTCTGGACCTGCGAGCAGCATTTTCTTGGTGAGGCTTTTAAGGCGTCTCCTGCTGCACAGTCCTGTTTACCTTATATTCCTTACGTTCTGACATGAGCCCGACTTGTGCACACAACTGGCTCCTTTTAGCCATGGTGCATTTAGAGTGATCATTCCATGCTGTCCCTGGGTGTTAGTTTAGCAAACACAGTGTGTTTGTCACTTAGCCACAGCACAGATCACAGCACACTGCTTGCACTCTTTCCTCTCAGATGGGGAGATGCAAGCCTTGCCTGGAAGCCAACAGAGGGTGCTGGGCAGAGAAGAGCTGCAGGGACAGGCTGCACCCCAGTCCCTTTGCAGGTCTGAAAAATGCTTGCAGCTCCATCACGAAATAAAACAAAAACCACTTCAAAACCAGCAACTGCATTGGAGCAGGTGGATAGTGAGCCGGATGGGATGCCCTCCCACAACAATTTGTGAGGTTTTAAATATCTCCGCTCAGAGAAACTAAAAAGTCAAAAAAATCTCACAAATTCTCCAGAAATAAGAAAGCTGGGGGAGGAAAAGAGGAAGAGAACATTTTGTTTCTATTCATTTTCAGGAATTCCATTTCAGTTCCAACATTTTTTTAAACCTTCAATTAATGCTAGCTATCAAAATGAAGCAGCATTTGGACCTAAAAACATTGAAACTTTGCCATTTAGAAAAGGTCAGTTTTCAAAACATTTTCGTCCAATATTTTTCAGCAATTGAAATTCATCAAAACCAGCATTTTCCCACAAAATCGTTCTGTCTCAGACAATTGGCATTTTCTGAGGCATGATGCTCCTCAGGGGATCTCCTTGGCAGCCCAAGGAGCTGCTCCTTCCCTTTTGCCACCAGCTGCCCCCTTCAGCAGGCAGCTCCTGCTGTCCTGTCAGACCTTGGTAACACACCCAGACCCCAGCTCAGGAGATCAAGTCAATCAAAGTCCGACACCAGGCCTGGATATGCACATCCACAGGGGTCATTAAATACCTCCCTATCTCAATGTTTTATCTGCATTTTGTATCTCTGTTTCATCACCCGAAAAGCAGTCACCAGGCAGAGGAATAAGGAGAGGTCTCTCCCAGAAACCTTCAAATCCCAAACACCTGCTTACCCTTGGATGGGATTCACGGACAAATGACTGCAAAACAGGGAAGCTGCACAGCAAGGGCTTCATTGCAGCTACAGAAGGTACTTCCATGGGTTGTGAGCAGAGCTATAAGAGAGCCTGGCACGCAGTTGCTTCTGCTCTGACTCCATGCTAAGAGGTGTCTGGCTCACAGTCAGCTCCATCTTTGCATAGGCAGACAAGCTCAGGTTTGTCTGTGCTCATCTGTGTAGACATGAGTAACATGCCAGGGCCAAAGTCACAGTCTGGTCCATAAACAATCTCTGTCAGAGCACAGCAAACCACATCAATTAAAGGAGAAGAGACTGAAGCCTTCACCAGGAACTTACCAGGGGTTGAGTCAACAGGAATGCAGACATACACCTGTGCTGCCAGTGTTGGCTGGCATGGGAAGCAGGAATAGCACCAAACAACAGCCACAGACTTCCCCAAAATTATACAGGACTATTAAAATCAAAAGGCAGAAATGCCATATTCTCTTCTCTACATACACTGTCTCTCCCCAGCCCAAGCCATGTAGAAAACCAGAGCAGTACTGAAAAAACACCTTCACATTTCAGTAGAAACAGAACAACATTCCCTCCCAGAAACTATCAGGATCTGGGGCTGCAAATTCAGCTCTCTACACCTGTCACTCTGTAATGCAAGCTGCTCCCAAAAATCCTCTTACAAACACAGTCCTGAGGCTATTACAAGTGAGCAGGGCTGGGAACTCGCAGGGTCATCACCTACTCATTGATACACAGACCCACAGCACTGTCCCCAATTAAAGCAGCCTCGAGTTAAGCCTTGTTCTCCAGATCTGGAGCCTCCTTGCCAGATATCTACAAAGATATCTGTGGAAGGCTTTTGGACTGTGCCAGTCACCACCACCTGTAGGTGGGAAAAGTGTTGTGCAAGGAAGGTTTTCATCAAGGACCTATTTCCAGTAAATCCAGCTCAAACACAGAATGCCAGAGGGATTTCTCTCACACACAAGACGCTGGACTCCTCACAGCACTCCAGCCAGAGAGCTGAAAAGGGCCATGGCACAGAGCCCTCCCTTACAGTACCACCACGGTGGCCTCAGCTCCAAGGGGGATACAAGCACATACAGCTTGCTTTCAACCTGGGAAGAGAATAGAAGCCAGCACTGCAGGAACCCAGTGTGATGGGAGCCAGAGCAGCAGATGGGAGCTGGAGAATCTGGACAACACCAAGGTCGCTTCTGTTTCCTTCAGCAAAATCCCAAATATGCAGCTCAAGCCCCCCAAAAATCAGGTGCGGAACCAAGTGCACAGGTTGTATCATCATCACCCTGTGCTTCAGGTGGATGGTTCCTATTACTGAGCAAACAACTGCTCCATCTAGTACAGGATGGGCATACCATGCTCTTGCAGAAAAATCACAATTCTTCCGTGACTTGAGAAATTAATCTTAGGGCTTTTTCAAGTTTCCAGGTCCTCCTTGAAGAGAGGTCCAATTCTCAAATCTAAGTCCAAACTGTGAAAGGGCCCAAAAAAGGACATCAATCCTTCATCCCACTTCAGAGACTGGGGTTTTTTCTGCTCACACATTCCCTGCAGAAATAACATTGTCCATGTTCCTACACAAGTCCTCAGGAAGCTCCAGAGCAATCAAGGGGGAAAGAATCAAGGCCTTCTTGTAATAGATATACAGCAGAAACTATCAAACAACTTTGTGGGTTTTCCACTGAAGCAAGAGCTGCTTAAGCATTTTTCAACTAAAAAATATGTGGCAAACATTTACTTATGGCCTTAGGTTCAGTTTCTTGAATGCTTCTAACAGTCTAAGTCTTTAAGCAGCACAGAACAATGCTCCAAATCTAAACTGCAGGTTGGATTTAGAGAAAAAAGCACCAAGCTTTTCTAAGACAAAGGATGGCCAGAACTCCATTTTCAAAAATCTGTTTCTACCAGCAGTGACTGACCCTCTTGTACACCTGATCTGTCACATGCTGGTGTTCTTTTACCACTCCTGAGTCTTTAGTAGCCACCTTAAAGAAGGGCACAAGAGTTATTCAGTCCCAATTCTTCCTTATGTACTTTTTTTCCCCAAGATCTGCAGATCACCAGTATGAGCGAGAGCTGGTTACTTCACATCCCTCTTCCCCTACAACCCAACAAGCTGGTTTGGATCATGATTCTGCCTCAGCGAAGGTAACAACAATCCTCTTCCCACTCCAGCAAGTCCATGAAGAGGCAGAGCTGCGTGCAGGTCCACAGCACAGGGATGCTGGAAGCAGAGCAGGCAGCACTGGGCCCGTCTAACCCTGCCTGGCCCTGGCCAAGACTACTGGCCTTGGTTTGCTTGCAAACCACAGGTAGAACAGAGAGGCAGTGAGAGGGGAAAGAATTAATTTGGAAGAGCTCTTGGCTCCTGCATCTGCACCTTGTGCTTGACAGGATGGGGCTGGATGGAGAGAATGACTGTGTTTATTCAGCATGTTTACACAGAGACGCTCTCTCTTCCCGGGAAACATTCAATATGTGATGCCACCCAAAAGTACCTGGCACCTGGAGAAACGCTGGGCTGGGCTGACACTCAGCTGCTCCTGCACTGGATGGACACCAGTATTTGTGGAGGTGGTACTGGCCAGCTGCCTGGCACAGGGCAGCTGCAGAGAGAAGATTTATTTTTCCTCAGACTTAGCCCCTTTTTTTACTGCTGGGCCATGTTTTCCTCCCACCTTCCCAGGTAAGGAAGGTAAAAGGAAATTGCTTGTGACAAAACGAATTTTTATGAATTCTACAACAGAATTACCCAGTCTTCCCCTGTCTTCCTGGTCAAACTCTCCTTCCTGGGAGGAATTTTGGGCAAGCCATTAAGTTGGTTGGGTTTTTTTTTTTAGCAAATTTACACCTGAAGCATCCTGCAGGAAAAGGTAATTCCAGTTCTGAGATGCAAAATGTCATTTAACTGCTTTTCTTTGACCCCCATATACACAAGGGAGACCAGAATACTGCACAACCAACATCCAAACAGTTTTGTAGGAACAGCAGCGCCTCAGAAGGGGCAGGGATTTTGTGACACTGACAGCATTTTACTCAAGCCTGCTTTACCTGTGGGACCTCTATCAAGTCTCATTCCTTGCAAACACCAGGGCATGCCAATGCAAACTGTTTGCTGAGGAGGTAAGAGTCTCCATCCACAGAGGTGTTACTGCTGGGAAGCAGAGAAAAAGTGGTTTCTGTTGAAGTCCTGCTTCTCCTCCAGCACTTGTTCCATGCAGACAGTTTAGCTCTGCTGCACTAAAAAGAGACCCAAATATCAGTGTGAGGAGTGCCTGGGCTGAAGGGCAAAGTCAGCTTTGGGGGGAGGGCAACTGGGAGCTGATTAGATGAACATTAAGAACAGGTCCGTCATCTTGGAAATTCCCTTGTCGTGCATTGCCCAACCAAGCACAACTGGCCTCAGAAACTAGGAAGAAGTGAAAGGATAAAGGCAATGGCACAGGGCCAGCTGCAGCCTCTGGACGTGGGAGGATGACCTGAACCATCTACTGAAAAGTTGTATCTACTGCTTTTTCAATAATGGACCCTGTACCACCAGAGCAGCACAGGCTCTTCTGGTACCAAACGGTGCTGGTGGTTTCTGTGCCTTGGACCATGCTCCAAACAAGGGACAGACCTACTCAGCTCCACTCATTTGCCAGGTACATCTCAGAAATTGTCACAAATTTACACCCACTGCATCAAAGCCCCTGAAAATTCCAAACTTCTGCAGCTATCGGAAGTTCATTTCATTAAAAAAACTTCATATATATTTAACAGGGTACAACTGAGAATGCTCCTTCCCATATGGCAGGAGGAGGTTTTCCAATGCACAAACTATTCCTAGGAAGTTATAAAGCCAAATACAGATTTCCTGGAAGAAAATGTACAGCTCAAAATTAGTATGTGCAGAACAGGCCCCACACAAACACACGTTACTGAGCACTGCAGGCAGCAAACCTTCCTGGCTGGGCAGGGAGCTGGAGCCCTGATGGCCAAAATACTTGTCCAGCTCTGCTCCTTTCAAGCAGAGCAACTTTGACAAGCATTTGTCTCTGTTTCTTCATCAGTTAAAAGCTGTTTGGGACTGGGTTGAATCAGACAGATTGGGAGGTGAAATTGCCACATCTGGTCTTGGAGGCAGCCAAGCCAGAAGTCAAAGGCTTCTGGCCCCTTGGCTGGGTTTTATTAGAGCACTAAAAAGGTACAAACAGGACAAGATAACTCCAAATAGAGAAAAGGCAGGCATGTCACATGAGGCAAATCAAGTTAAAAGCTCAAAAGTAAATCCCTCTGCCTGTGTCTAATGCCTCCTGGGAAGAATTCTGCTCTCCAGCTTATTCCAACAGCTTTTGGTGAGCTCCTCAGCAGCACAAACCCTACAGCCTTTTCACCTGTCCTCTGCAGCTTCATGGCCAGTCTACACCCCACAGCCAAGAGGCTTTCCAGTGTCTGGGAGGCTGCAGGTACACAATCTGGCTCCCACACTCCTGCCCGGTGCCCCACACTCTCAGGCAGCCCAGCATTCACTGACATTCCTGGGAGAGCAGCAGTCTAGGGCTCAGTGCAGTCAGAAGCTCAAACGAGTGTGCTCTCATCCGAGATCACCACCTACAGTGGAGGGGTGAGCTCCCTCACATTCTGGGGAATTTGGAGGACAAAAGGGATGTAGGATTGGAGAGGGCTTTTCCCCATCCTCAGAGCTGTGATCCACAGCTGGGCTCCAGGATTGCAGCACCAAGGCTTTGACCTGTTGTCCTACACAGCAGCACTACTTGAGGAAGCTCCCAACTTAGTCAGGGAGTGATGCTGGGGTACAGCCTGTCAGGAATTCCCCAAGGAGATTTCTCAGAGGGCTGATTCACTGAGGTCTAATCCAGCTACGGGAACAGAACAGCTTCAGCAATCTCCCAGTTTAACATTTTGGGAGGGGGAGGCATCTTGGAACAGGCCAGAACTGTTCTTGTTTTAGAAGGTTTGGGTACCTTATGTGCCTTTTCTGCTGCTGCCAACCTGTTTAGATTTTTTTGTCAATTACCAGGAAACACAAAATTACAATAAAACTCACTGCAGTTTGGGAGGAAGATACTGAAAATCAAAATCTTGAAACAATCTTACATCATGAGAAAATTTCCTCTTCACTTCAAATACATCCCTCTGATCCAAAAACGGAGATGAGACTGCATGAACGTTAGTAACTCCCAGAGAGACTGACTCTTTCCAGCAAAGTCTACAGTCATGGGCTGAAACATGTAATGACAGAAGACAGGACGAAGGATATGAAAGAAAGGAAATAAGGCTCTGGATTTTCTAAGCAGTTATTTATGTTGTTAAAGTCCAAATTCAGTTGGACTGCTCCCAGACCAACATTTTGGGTTGAAGCTGAGACACCAGGTCAGAGTCTTGTCAAAGATTTGATCTCTTTGAGCAGTTTGCTGGTGGCACGTGTTAGAACAAGGGAACAGCCTCAGGGCTGCTCTAACTTCATGTGGTCACTGTGGTCTGGACTGAAGGATTAGGACAACACAAAGCCAGGCTTCACCCCAATGGAGGCAGTGTTCAAGGAGAAGCAATTCCAGTCTGCATCATCAGCAGGAGGAACAATGGTGCAACAGCCTCTCCCCACGCTTCTCTCTGCAGGGCAGATAAAGCCAGCCTTAAAAATTCCCACAGGAGGTTTAATGGCCTGATTACACTGGAAAGTCTGGCTTTTGTGGCTACAATTTCCATACAGGTCCAGCCTTCACCAGCAGCAGCTGATTTCTTAAGGAGTTCAGTGCCCTGCATAGCAGGAAATAACAATGAGGCAGCTGTAGGAAGAGAAGGAGAGTGGAAGGGAGAGAGAGAGACCACTGAAGCAGCTCAACTTTTCTCAAGTTATAATGAGGGTAAAACTCGGAAAGGGAGCACGAAGCAATCTGAAAATCAACACAGATGGAAAAAAGGATGCTTCTGCCGTTATGATCTCTGGCAGAGTCCTGTTTCTCTGCCACAGATTTCTTGTATACTCCAGACAAGCTATTATTATTATTTTGCCTCTGTGCAGTCTCAGCCCAGCGAGACAGGAGCATAACTACATTATTTGTGGAGGAGACAATCTCCATCCCAGTGCAAACCAGACAGTCTGAGGCATTGCTAGGGAGCAGGCACCTCGACACCCCTCACATCCAGTGTCACCCTGCAGAAACCATTCAACTGTGATTTCTGACCCACTGCACATTTTTCCCATCGAGCAAAACTGCTGATTAGGAAAGTAAATGTGGATAGCCTGGGTGGACGGTAACTTCACACCAGCCTGTTGTAAAGACACAGGAAAACAAACACAGAGGGTACAACTGGAACATGATACTTCAGTTTGATGGTTATCTAGAGCTACCTGCACTGGGTAAGTCTTTCCAGGGACACTGTGCTCCTTCTGGCCCACAGCTGTCACACACTGAGCCTCCTTCACCCCACTAGAACAGGCATTTCAGAGACCCATAGCCTTGTGGATTTGTACCTGTCCACAAGAGGCAATTCTGTCTATTAGTGTGAATAATTTGAACTCTCAAGGAGGCAGAGGAAAAACAACCCATGTAGCTTTCTGTCCCTTTCTCAGAACTGCTGAGGGAAGTACTTCCAAGTACACCAGCTAAGGAATTACCCCAAAACATTTCTGCGAGACTCAAAGGAAATGTGTACTAGAGAGCTGCTTGTAAGAAGAAAATGCACATGGAAAGTTCCGTGCTCAGAGCAATGAGCTTGGTTGAATCCTGCCAATCCCTTAAAACTAAAGCTCTGCTTACTGCTAGCAGGTTTTCTCCCTTTTTATGGGGAAAAAAAAAAAAAAAAGGGTAAGCAAGCTATGGAAAAGTTCCCAGATGATGAGGGTCAAGGGGAGATATTTGTCAGCAGGGACACCAAAACAACTTGAGTTTCTATTTGTTTGCTTGTTTTAAACAGGTTAGTTCTGCATAAGATCAGTAAATAAAAAACCTACATCCACCATCCCATAAATTGCAATAAGCTAATTAACTCATAATATTTGTGATTCAATATACACTATGCGAAGGGAAACATTAATGAATTTTGCATAACAAGCAAGCAAAGAACATGACTTGTCAGATAGCCTCAGAAATTCATTAAACAGTCCTTTAAGAGAAGTGGCTCAAGTGCAGTGCACTAAAATGATAACAAAACCTCTTAAGGAGCCTGTTTAATTAAGCAGATACTTGCTGGCACATCTGACATTTAGACAAGGTGTTTGTGCTAAGACAAATAAAGTCTTTCTTTTGCTGTACAGCCAAGGAGATTGTAGACAAGTCTATTCTTAAAACACAAAGATAACTCTGTGACTAAGCAGCCAAATACCACACTGTGGAAAAATCTATAGAGGTGCTAAGGTAAGGGTGCATCTTTTCTGTAAAGGCCTAGATAAGCCCTGTGCGTGCTCCAAAACAGCTGAGTGACACCATTTGACTCAGAGTCATGCCACAGATATCTGTGACATCCCAGAGGAGGATGGAAACAGCTCATGCTGGGCTGCTCAAGTTTAAAAGGCTGCTCTTGAGGAACTCATAAAACACCAGCAAACCCCAAGGGGTTGGGCCATGGAGGGTGCTCCTTGTACCCATGCAGAAGGGACTGAGAAGCAGGGAGACCTTGTGCCTCCCTAGGGCACATTGTAGTCCTGCTCTGCATCTTCATTTTCTCTCCTGCTTGTGTTGCATGAACTGCAACTGCAATGCCCAGGATTTATCATTTTAACAGACATGCTAAGGGTGGCTCTTACATGGATCTGTTACACAGCGATGCCTGTGAGGAACAAACTGCCTGGCAGCACAGAACACCCATCGCTCACTCCCTCAGAGCCACGACAGGGACAGAACTCTAAATACGTTCCAGTCAAACCACCCACGTGCTCCACATGCTCTGCAAACAAAATAGCATTTTATATTCCTCACCAGAAACATTTCTCTTCCTGTCCTTCTCCTCCTGCTCCTCTTTGTTGTTGATCATTACGTACAGCACACGCATCTGAGTTTATTACAAGCTATTGCTTAATCATCATCTCACCAGTACTTTGGGGAAGTTTTATTGCAACTGACCCACCAACACTGAAATCTATACAATATTCTCAGAATACACTGTAATTTATCCTTGAAACAAGGCAGTTGAGCCAGCAGACCCAGGAACTTCAATTAAAATCAGTCTGATCCCACCTCCTGCCCACAGGCACAACGAGTCATCATCTGTCAGCTAAATTAACTTGTGTTGGAGATAGACCCCTTATTTGCTTGTTTGGAAGCTATGAACTTTGGTTTAATTCCTGTATGTTCACTGAAGAGTTGGACTCAATGATCCCTGTGGGTCCCTTCCATCTCGGAACATTCTGTGAATTCTCTGAAGCTCCCTCATGCTGCTGAGCTTCCTGGTCAACACCTTTGGCTGCAGGGTTTTCACACAGGTTTGACAGATCTCAGTGCTATAAGCAGATTCTCCTGCTTGGCCCTGTTCTAGTTCTCTTGGATTTTAGTACATGGGTCTGGGACCTGAGTATGCAATTCCCCTGCTGACCTGGGCAGCTACTTCGTACCATCCTCCACCATCCCAGTTTCTTTGTAGGCAGCACTTTACTGGGAGAGTACCAGAAGCTACCTGTGAAAATAATTCATTTCCCTTCCTCAAAACTTTCTCACAGGGCAAGTATTCTCAGCTCTCAATTCCAGCATTTTGAAAACTCCAGCTCCCTTACAGCTTATCCAGATGATGTGTCCTCACAGTTTTTCCCAATCCTATAGACCTGTGCACCCTGCAAGCAAAGAGCTCCATAAATAACAGGCTGGGATCCAGCCACTAGTGCTATGTTTGGGCAGGAGCTTGCACAGCATTCCCTGTGCCATGTCATCTGTCTCTCCAACATCCAACACTGCTCTAGGCAAGCCTACCTATGTGAACTGACACTGTAGAGTTTCCTGAAGCACTTCAAACAAAAGCATGGTCAGAGAAGTTCTGACTTCCCATTAACCTGGGCAGGCACTCAGGAACAGAAGGCCAGGAACAACATGCCTATTACTTGAACAACTTGGGCAAGAAGTCAACAGGCAAGCACCAAAGAGGTGGAATTGCACCTGAAGAAAGGCTGAGAGCTGGAGGGGAAGGTAGAGCTCTTTCCCCATATACAGATAATATAACCAGTGAATAAAATCTAAATCCCTAGTTCACTCTCGATCTCCTTTAACTCAGGAGCTCTCAGGGCTTTGCTGTTTCTAAACAGCACCCAGTAAAACACCACATGCCCTGAGACACATCTCAATACATTACTCACTAAGTTCTCAGTAAAAATACTCTTGAGAGGTGCTTTCACAGCTTGGCCACAGCCTTTAGGGACACACACAGGCCCACAGACTCAAACTGTTTAGTTTTTATCAGTCTGAAACTTTAAAAAATAAAAAAAAATTAGAAACCTACCATATGTATGATTGTTCTCTCTTCTTTCCCCTCTCATGCTTGCAAAGTGACCAAGCTTCCCAAAGCAAAGAAACTCCAAAGCTGTTCCAGGAGGACAGCTCTAACTTAATTCCAGAGAGCTTCCTCTCCTGCTCCCCAAGCCCCAAATCAGAGGTAACGATCCCCACCTGCCAGGGCAATCAGTGGATCCCTGCCTGGCATAGACCAGTCAAACCCTGTGGCCCCTCCTTGCACCAGGTGGCCAAGGCCACAAAATCATCTGTCTGTTTGGCAGGCTTTATTCCAAGCACAGCTTTATCACCAGTTCTGTGTTTTTCTGCAACGGAGCAATGCAAGAAACAAAGAAGAGGGTGGAAAGTCTGAATACAGCAGTGCTGACAGAATCACTGCATTTCAAAAGCCTTTAAAAATGGTTATTTACAAACCTAAGGGCTCCAAGTACCCTATCCGTAGGCATTCAGACAACCCTATTTAGATGTACCTGGCTCTAGGGTCACCACGAAGGAGAGCAGGGGAAACCCAACGCTCCCTATAATTCCTGAAAGCACGCATGGTATGCTTTTTTCTCCTGGCATTTACAGTCAAGAGAGAGATGCTGGGAGGCAATCCCAGGCAATGAAAGGTGGAGGTGTCTGCCCAGGATTTTGCAAAGCAGCTCAGCTCAGTCACCCATGGCTTGTCCCCTTCTTCCTGGCTGCTGGGCTGGCAAAGCCAAACATAGTCATTGCTTGGGCTCGCACCTTCTAAGCCCTCTGCTGTCACTGTTTCTCCCTGGTCTCTGTTCTGAAAGGAAGGCAAAATTCTGTGCAGTGGTTTTTAAAACTAGAGTGTAGGTGCAGCCTGAGAGCAACCCCAGGCTGACTTCACTCAGCTGAGGGGTAAAATTTTTACAATAGTGACAGTATCTGGCAAGAAGAAAAGTCCAGATGAGGTCAGCCTAAGAGCTTAGGGAAACCTATTTTCCAAACATTAATTGCCATCTTCCTTGAACACAGTACCTGAAGGGCTCCTCCAGTGATTCTGGTCTTCATTTCAGTACAGTCTACTTATCAGCCAAGTCATCAAAAAGTCCTGGAAGTCCAGAGGATTCCCGAGTTCACTGCATTATCAGAACTCTCCATCTTCTCGTCACCCACACTGATGCAAAGTTAATTGAATAATGAAAGCAATTCGAATTACCCACAGCTTGTTCCTATCTCTGCTTTCAATTTCCTCCTGATTGGGGCTCATTGAGGAATGTCTCACCTGTCTCCTGGTGCCAAACTTTAGGCCAAGAAGGAATTTTCCCTGGAATACCTTGTCCAGGAGAGATGCATTTCACCCTTTCCTCTCCACTGTTCCAGTGCTGAGCTTTCCAGGACAGTGGAATAGATTTTTCCTCCAGCACTCCCAGCCATGAGTGTTCTGCATTTCTCTTGCTCTCCTTTGTGTTGCAGAATTGTTCTTTCAGACTTTTTTGATCTAAAGATTCTAAGGTAACCGAAGTGCCTTGTGGAAGGGGCAGCTCAAAATACAGCATTTTTCTCCCTTTTCCACCCTTTCCACCAGTTCACTAAGAGCACAAGTCCATCAGTCACTTTGGGCTGCAAGCCTCTGCTCAGCAGAGCTGGCAAAACACATTTTAGAAACCAAAATTCAAGTTCTGTGCTTTTCACCACTTGAATCATAGGGGAAGAAAAAAAAAATCTACTGATGATCCAGGGACAGAAAAGCAGCTCTGCATGGTGGATGTTTTCCAGAGCCAATGTCCCAAGCTCACAGGAGTTGTAGTTTAATCTAAGTTTTCCCTGAAACTCTCTTAACATAATTCAATAGTACAATTATCTCTGAGTGTGTTATCACTCAGATAACGATACACTCAATGATGCTTTTTGGTTATTTGGGGTATATTTATAAATCTTGAACTCTTGTAGAGTTTGAGGTCTAGACAGTCTTCTAATGACAAAGAAATATCTAGCAATTAGCTTCTCTGGTTTCGGAGCTAGAGGCAGGGTGATGTGCCATGCAGCAACATCTTATGGATTTAACACCTCCTATCATCTAGAAGCCCAGCTCTGGCAAAAATACAATTGTCATTTTCAATTTAACAGTCAGCATTACGATAAAAATTACTTCCTAGCACATTCATTGAATAAGAAACAACAAAATGTCAGTCCAGAACTTGTGCACTTGTGTGTTTCTAATTAATTCTGACAGAGCTGGTTGGGCCTCAAAGGCAGAAATCTGTTTGGTTCTCAGAGCAAGGAACTCTTTGGCAAAGACACAACTGAGGCCAGGATCAGGTACTAGCAATTGCACTGGACACATAGACCTAGGCTGGTTTATCTCGGGTCTTTGTAGAGAAACAGGGCCCTCAGGTGCTTCTGAGGGCACACATGGCAATGGAACATCTCAGAACAGAGGAAAAAGTAGAGATAAAAGGTGATATACAGAAGCAAAGCCATTCTGATAAAAGCTACAGGGGAAAAAAGCCTTGACCTGAACAATTTGCATTCCAAACAGCGCAGCTTTAAGAGATGAAAACCACATCTCACTTCCCAAAACCCTTGATGAAAAGAAAACAAACGCAGTGAAAAAAATGCAGGGGGAATTTTGACACTGTATCATTCTTATCAAAGTCTGGTACGTAGATAAGACTGCTTTGGTCTTTCACAATAACCAAATTACAATCTTTCCCCATAAACCCTCAGAAACATGGTTTCTTGCCAGCAATAAATCTCATCCCTATTTGTACCTTTTTGACCCTGTTTTCCATGGCCCCACAATGGTGTTTCACTAGGAAAATACTCTGTAGGCTGCTAAAGAGCAGTGTCTACCCACGACCAAAGCACCAACCATAATCCTCAAGACATTTTGCCCACTTTCCCCACACCAAAACTTCAGTCCGTTTATCTCTTCTTGTTTAACGAAACACAATCAATCAAAGCTCCCTCTCTTCCTCCTGTGGGTGATGGTTTGGGAATCTGATTTCCATTTCAATAGTTCCCCTGAACTTACACAATGCCAAAAGGGAGCATTTCAATCATCTACTCAGCCTTTCAACAGGTACAAATTTCTTGAGGGACAGAGGGAAATGAAGGATTAAAAGGTCTATTAGCACATCTTGTTCAGCATCACAGGATGTGGTGGGTAGTTCCTCTCCACCCAGGAGGGACCAGAGAAATCAATTACTATGAAACAGTTTGTATTTTATAAGTGTTTTCTCTTGTGATGACATCGTGGACAGTCCAGGCTGTAGGAACAAGTCCTGGCAGAGGAGTTCTGCAGTGCCTGAAGAGCTGGAAATACTTTCCCAACACCAGGACAGCTCCAGTGCCTTCCCTGCATTAGAAACAGGTAAGGTAGGGATAATTTTAAGATCTTATTTATAATCAGGGTAGGGTTATGTTACTTTAAATTTAACTTAGGCAGAATAGTTACAGTAACACTATAGACAAGATTTAAGATCTCTGAAGGAAGAAATTGCTAGAAAAAGTGAAAGAAAAAAGCAGACTGACTTTAAGAGCAGTTTTACAATAATTAAGTCATACAACACCCATTATCTGGGTAAGTGAATTATGTTTCACAAGGGATCACAAGAACATTTTCTTCAGCTTTGATTCCAATTGTTCACATCTCCCCAGTTTCAGATGTCCAGTTTAATCCAGCCCTGAACTTCAAGCAACACAACAGCACTCTTCTCTGACTATGTGGAAAAAACTATTTTTTCTGTAACAATAAGACTCTTCAGCCCTGATTTGTCTCCACAATAGCTAGAAAAGCTTCAAGAGAACCCTGTGTGAATTATTACTTTGACAAGGACCGATTTGTAGGTTCTATGTGTAGAATACTTGTAGGACCTATGTAGAAGACCCAATAAAGTTCCTCTGGGCTATAGCTGGGCTGCTGGGTCACCAAATCCCTTCATTTGGGAAGAAACGGGAGAGGGGGCTCCCAGTGACAAGAGTTGTCCCACTTTATCCTTCAGTGACAAATGGGGATCTTCAAAACATCACAGACATCTCCCAGCCATCCCCAGAGCACCCCTTATACTCCACCCTCTGAAGTGCATAGCACATGTGGGAGCCTTTGGCTGTAAATCTCTGAAGGCTGGCAAGAGCTCGCAACCTTCAATATCTGCAATCATAGGTGAATTTAGGAGCCTATCAGAAAAGAGGAGAAATAGGTTGTATTTGCCATCAGCTTGAGACAAGCTCAGCAAGGGAAAAGAGGGGAGCAGGAGGGATTAGCACAACCCAGTGTTAAGTTACGGATACATACCCCAGGTGAGAAGAGGTTTCCTGCACGGCAAGCCCCATGCAGAGCCCTCTGGGGGGGGCAGTCCCCTCTGTACAACTCTCTCCATCCCCCTGAGACGGCAACAGCCGGCAGGAGCTGCCACACTCAGCTAAATGCCTCGGCGTTTCCCGGCCCTTTGGGAGGAAACAAACGGCCGCGTCTGGAACACCAAGTGAGCGGGGCGACGTGGCAGTGCCTCTCCAAGGAAACCTCTGCTGCCTCCCTTGAGACGCTGCCCTAGGGCAGGAGGTACAGCTTTGCTTAGCTGGGCCTGGCCTCCCATGGGACAAGGCTGCAGCAACTCAGTTTACACATTTTACAGCCTTATCAGTGAGGAGGCTTCACTTTCACAGGTGGGCTCTTGCCGTGGCACATCCCCTCCCCAGGGGCTGCTCCCCACCCTGTCCCTCCTTTACCATCCCTGCTTTCTCAGCACTTTCTCCCCTCCCTTCTCATAATACTTAGTTATCTAACCTGAGCATTTTTCTTCCCTTAGTCTGTTTCTTACTCTCAGAGGAGCCATTTCCTCCTGTCTGTTGTTGCTTGTTATTATTTCTGCTCTGTAAATGCATCTATCATGATCTTTTCTTCCAAGGCATGAGCAGTCACAAATTCCTCATATTTTTCAGGGAACCTGTTTAGCAAGGATTCTACAAAAGAATATTTTCTCTTCTTGTCCTGGAAGGTTGCAAGCATCACAGTACAGGGCAGCTTGCTGATTGCAGCAGAAAACATTAGAACTATTAGCAGCTTAAAAAGCAAACAAGAAACAAACCCTCAAATCCCCAAACATCCTTTCCTGAGGCTGGACAGAAGCTCCTGCCTGGCCAGCCTGCTGAGCTGAGAAACACATCACATCCCATGGCTGGAATGCTAATTAATTTTGCAACTAATAAGCTGGTGATAACACATTTACCACACTGGAGATAAGAAGGAAGGCACAGCTTTGATGCACAGTGTCACCTTCCCCAGTGGGCAGACAGGATATCCCCAAGGCCATATGCTCTTGTTGTGCTGTGCTGGTAGTTGAGGAAGTGTTTCACACCAAGATGAGTTTTTCCAAAGAATCACCTCTCCACAGAGACCTCTCAAGGGTCAGGGACCAGAAAGGGCTGGCAGTTCCCTACAGGATGAGGAATCGAGGAGGATAACTCAATAGGCAGGGCAGGGCTCCCCCATCCCACAGGACATAAGCGAGACCTGCAGCCAAGTCTGGGGATGGCAGCCAGGGCCGACTCAGAGCCCAGATCATTTGTGTGATACAGCAGATCAAGGCAGGAGCTCAAATGCAGGTCAGTCAGCTCCAGTCACAGTAACCATGGTCAGACACAGTCTAGTGGCCACCAGGCAGGTCTGACACCAAACTGGGAGGTCAGTCCATGGATCAGGGTCCCAATGCGAGGCCTGTGGCCAGGCACAGGCATGGCTGTATGGAGTGGTACATCAACACCACAGCTCAGAGAGCAATGGAAAGTCATGGACTGAGTTTAAATGGAGCCCCTGAGCCAATGGGCAGGGCAGTGGCTGGAGACCCATGACAGGTTTGTCAGGCTAATTACACCCAGGGCCCTGACACTTCATCTCCACAGCCCTGCCCAGTATCACAACCAGACACTAAGAGAGATGCCTGCACAGCCCATGACATCTCAGCACCAGTGTTCATACCAGGTAGCCCAGAGCTTACAGATGGATTTTGCACCTTTAGGTGCAAACTCCACAGCCTTCACAATAGGCATAAATGCCCCTTGACCTCCTCCCTCAGAAATAAGAGGGATGATATTCCATATTACAGAGCAGCCTGAGTCTGAGGCATGGCAAGAAGGTGAAGCAATAACCAGGAACTGCTTTTCCTCCCCACATGCTGATGTGCCTTGGGGCAGGGAAAAGCAGCTGCAGGAGCAGCAGGGCACCTCCCAGCCCATCAGCACAGCAGCATGGAAGCAAAGACAAACAAAGATGCAGGAAGTGATTTTGCCTTCCGATAACAGAGCTGCGAAGCTGAGTAAGCAATTGGTGATTGGAGCTGGCACTGAGCATGAGGCTTTCATTAGAGACAAACAACCTAAACCCAACAACACAACGGTGGTGGTTCCTATCAGTGAGGGAAGTTAAATAACCTCCCCCAGTGGATACTGCAAAAGTGGAACACGTGGGATAAGAGTGACAGTAGCATTAGAGAGGCTAGAAATTGGCCAAGACACAACTGGCACACACACATAGATATCCTCATCGTTCAAGAGAAGTTCAGTGTTCCAGGAGCATCATGGAATGCTCCTTCCTGGGTGACATTTAACTCAGTCTTCAGACACCAGAAAAGAACACACACTGCAATAACTGGAGATGTCCAATAATCCAAACCAGAAAAAGCTTTCCATTCTGTTGCTGAGCTGTATCCCTGCCATGGCACTCTCTGACCCTGGGTCAGAACATACAAGCTTACAATCAGAAAGATTTAATGAAAAGCATGCAACAGCCAGAGATCCTGCTGCCAGGGGAGGAGGGGAAGAGAGAGAAAGAGAGGAAAAATACATCAAATGGCTTATAAAGAAAGAAGCATGTGCACTTCCCAGCAGAGGATACAGTCTTTTAAGCCATCCCACTTGGGGGAGCTTCCCCTAACTCTGAGACTTCCTTGAAGGCAAAAGATAAACAGATCATGGGGCCAATATAGGGGCTGTGCAGCTGCACAAGTCTCTTAGAAGGTCCCTTTTGTATTGCCTTGGCTTGTTCTTCAAGCTCAGAGGGAAGGTTAAGTTGAAGTCACCTGCTCTCTGATTCCCTGTGTATGCACTTGAGCCGCCACAAAGGGAGAGGCAGGTTCTGCCAGGGACAAGATTTATGCATTTAATCCTTTTGAAGTGAAAAATAAGGGGAAAAGTCCCGCAGTTCTGCTTTCAGAAAAACAGCTCTGGGAATATGTATTTCCCCGACACAAGTTCCACGTAGACATGACATTTAACAGTCCTCAAAAATCCCTCTGAGGAGCTGTCAGACTTGCTGATACCAATATGTGGAAAGCAGAGAGTCTGGCTTCCCACTCTGAGAAAACCAACAGCCAGCACTGCTCCTTTGGGTTGGTTCAGCTCAAGAGCAAATGGGACAAAGAGACATTCCCACACCTTCCTACACAGAGCTTCCTTTTCATCACCAGTTCCTACCCCAGCCCAGTCCAGCTCTTGCCCAACTCTCTCAATCCATCACCTATCTGTTTACAGGCAGCTGAAATTTTTCAAGAAAATACATCTTGCCAAAGATTACGCTTCCAAAGTCCCACCGTAGTGCCTCCCCCTAGATCTCCCCTTTGCCTTCTGGCCCTTCTTGTGCCTTACTCCTCCCCAAAAGTCCTCATTCCTCAGGAGATACTTCCCTGAGCAAGCTGAGACCTTCCCATTCACTGCTTATATGATCAGGGAGGGCATTAAGGAAATAATCACTGAGACTGCAGATAACTTAGGAATAGCCTTTCTAAGGAGATCAGTCATCCTTGGGATGTTCTAGGAAGCTCTAGTTGTGCTGATGCTTCTTTTGCAGGACTAAAAAAATTAAGAAGGTTGTCTCCAGGCTTAAGTGTCTCGGAACTCCTACAACAGCCATAGGAGTCCACAGCAAGGATCCACCCAGTCCACCACTGTGTCCAACATAAACTATGAGTTGACACTTAAGAAAGAGGAAAGAGGAAGAATAGGTCAAAAATACATGGTACTTCCTCCTCAAACACAAATTATTTACTTAGCCTTCAATGATTTTCAGCTCTAGAGATTTTTTTTGGCCTTAGAGGGTTTGTCTATTCAGTGATCCCTGACAATCTTGGTTTCAAACACTATTGCCTTCCTTTGAACACAAGAATACACCTTGCACCCACAACACCCTCTGATGAGAAGTTCTCTGGGTCTCCTAGCTGGCACATCCAGAACCAGCTCCCACCATTTGTTTGAAATCTGCCCGCATTTGTTGGCCTCCAATTCTTGCACGGGTAAAGGTAGGAACAGGCAGTTCCTATCCATTTGCTTCATGCACCTCCAGATTTTGTAGGTCTGTGTTACATTCCCCTTCAAATCATTCCTTTTCCAGGCTGAAGTATCCCAGAATGCTCCATTGCTTCTTTTATGGGAGTTTCCACATCTAGATTCAGAAGGTCACCCATAGCAGAATGGGACAGGGTATGGTGCTTTCCTACTTTTGGAGTGCTATGTTCTTTAGAAGTGAATTTGGCTTGTGCTTTCACAAGGCTTTTACAGAAAAGAAAGAAAATACAGACAAACATTCCTTTTTTACACTCACTTTTCCTTCACTTGAAATCAAATGGAATATTTTGAAAGCAGAACAACTTCTCTTCTAAAAGCACAAAGATCCCCTTCTCAGAAGAGCCAAACAAAAGACCATGACTCAGACCTGGGGCTTTAACTTCCTCATCCTATGACCCAAACCTTTGACCTCCAGCATTCTCTGCTTCTCTGAGAGTGTCATAGATCTGCCTGATCTCCAATCTGTTGGATTGATCTCGGAGACCCACGGCACTCCTCAAATACCATTTGGTCAACTCGACAGCACTCAGAAGCAGAACCTTGGAATTTGGAAGTTTGACCTTGCAATTGTGACTTTCTTTTACATATAAGATATTTGGAAGAGTAAGGAGGGCAGGGTAATGTCTGGTGGAGAAGGTGCTGTGTTTAGAGAACACAGCCATCAAAACCTCCCCAGCTATCCATGGACTTCAGGGACCCCCTCCCCTCCAGGGCAGGCCAGAGGGATTTCCTGGCTAATGTCAGATAAGGAAAGATTTCTGCTGAATAGCTGCACATTAAGATGTATTTTATAATCCCCTAGTTAGCCCCGAGGAATTCACTGGCTGTCGAGAGGATCAACATGTCCATGGTGCTGGGATGCTTTGGTATTAAATTACAGCTTTGGCACTGCCCTTAAGTTCAGCAAGTCAAAGGAAATAGTTGCAGGTTGTTTTATTTACTGAGCACCCAATAGGTAATAGGATTACATACATGTAAAATCAAATTTTTAAAAACTGCAAATGAACATTCAGAGTAATTTGAAGGTGTCTCACATTTTTTAGGTATTCAGCAAATAAAATCTTGATTAGAAAACCAGTTTAATACAGTCCTTCGCAGTAAGGTTGTTTTTGTGGTACAGGGCATTTCAGGAGGTCCAGACTTCCTTTCACAGCTTATGGGCATTCCAGGATCACAAGGATTAAAAACCACTAAATTCCCAAATCTCAAGTCAAATCAAGAAAGAACTTTGGACCTTCCAGTCACTAGATCAGTCTGTTCTACATCCTTCAGAAACATCAGTGCCCCTTGCAGTTCTCCCAGGCCCAGGCAGTGAATGCAGAAAGGTTCCCATTGCCCAGGGCCTCAGCTGAGCTCAGAGTTACTCTCTGATCATGACCATTCTCTCCCACCTGGTAGAAGAGCTCCCAGTGGGTGCTCTTGCTTCCAGCAAGAACCAGATGATTCCCCAGCTTTTACATTTCCAGTCTGGTCTGGAGACACAAATTCACACAGCCAAGGCTGAAAATCAGTGAGGAAGCTCTCCAGATGAAAGCCTGTGCAGCCAAAAGGAAATCACATTATGCATTATGATGGCATTGGGGACTTTATTAAAAACAAAATAAGCAAACAAAAGGAGCAGCAGTGGAAGGAGAAGCTTCTGGCCATACTGCCGGCAGAGGAAATGCTCAGCAAGCCTTGACCACAGCATGAAGGCTTTTCAAAGACCAGTCCCTGTTTCACATTGGGCAGGAACCACCACTCCACATTATAAAGATGTAGCAAGGCATTTAACCTGTTGTAATCTTGATTGCCATCCACCAGCTCAGAGCAATGTGTTAGGAAAGCAGCATTAAGGAGAAGGAAATAGGGATTGTTGCAAAATAGCAATATTTACACTAAAGAGTACCGAGTGCCTTTAAAATTACAACTTTTACATTTCTAGATATAAAGAAGGCAGCAGGAATAATCATATTGGTCTCCCGCATAAAAATGTTCTTAGACTTCATCTGACGTCCCAAATTTCTTCTGGCTGAGATAACAAGACATAGATTCTTCAGAGGCTTCAAGAGACAGAACCACCACTGTATCCCTTGGTAATTGGTGCCAAAAATTATTTAACTGTTGCTATTTAGTCACTATTAAAACCACGTACCTTATTTTTCTAGCTTACATTTATCTAAGTTTAATTTCTAGCTGCTGGATCACATTATGCTTTCATCTGTTTTTCATCCACACGCAGGCATCACTTTACCCAATGAAATTCACCCCTGCGTTTTAGGCTGACACAGCAAATGGCACTCAACAGTTTTGGTCAGGAAGGAAAGGATCCTGCATCCTGCTGCATGTGAAAGGGTGCCACCAAATTCAGACATCCAAGTTGAAAGGTGACATCTGCTTTGTAATTAAGGCTTGCTTAGAGCAATAAGGACAAGCATCATCCCCCCAGATGCCACAGGAGCTTTCTGAAAGGGTGGCCTGAAGCAGCCAGTCAACTAGTCTGGCAGCAGTTCACTACTTTTAGCATTGCTGTTGAATTACTGCCATCATCAACTAAAGTTATGTGGGAGTCCAATAAAAGACAGCAAGTGCCATCAAAGTTGCAGAGAGAGTTTTGTAACCATTCTCCAAGGGGAGATACAGAGGTGAGGACCTGAACGCGCAGCAGCTCTGCACAACGTGGCTGTGCTGCCATCCACAACCCTGAGCCTGCTGCTGTACTGCTGTGCTTAAGAACAACAGCAAATTTACCCCTTACCTCAGAATCTGGGCCAACCTTGAACAGTGGCTGACGTCTCCAGCTGAAAGGTCTCCTGTCCCGTGACACACACTCTCTGGTCTGGCAAGGGCCTAGAGAGGCAGAAAAGGAGAACCCAGCTCTCTTTTTGAGCTGTGGTACCACCATCCATCTCCAGAACAGTGATGCTGTTCACAGTGGGAAAACATATTTGAAACAGCAACACTCTGAACAGTCTGCCCACCCTCACCCAAGTAATGACACAATGGAGGAAGCAGCTGGTGCAGCCAAGCACCACCAATTGGCATTATCTTAACACTCTGGGCTGTAAATTGTGTCAGAGCTGTTTTCTGTGTAGTTTGGTCATTCCCTTCATGAGGTTCATGACGGCATGAGCGCCAGGGGCAGGGGAGCCCAGATAACCCTGGCCAGGACCTGCCCAGAAGGCCCCTGCAGCTCCATACCAGATCCCTGAAGCAGCAGCTCTGCAGCAGATCCTTGGACACCAGCAATAGATTCCTACAGTCTTAGAAAAATAGCTGCCAGGCTTTGCTCTCCCAGTCACAGCCTTGACAAAAGCCACGTGGGCAAGATGAGTCTTGGCAAAGAGAGCACGTCTGAGTGTTGAGATTAGGAATTTCCCCACTCTGGGCCAGTGGAGAGACAAAGAGCAAAGAGGAACGAGCCCGCTACATTTAACTGCGTGGTTAGACCAAACAAATCCATTTGCCTTGCGTCTGTTGTCAGGATGTGGAGGATTTTTTCCATAAGAGAACTGACAGTGGGATATGCATGTGAGATATAGGGAGCAGGTCACTCTCTTTCACTGTGCCGATTAGTCTCTCCCAAAGGACATTTTTTACTTTTAATTCCAGGTACTTCTTAGAGTATGAGAGGTTCCAGACAGGACTGATGCTTGGACAGCTGGGACTCGCCCCCGCAGCCCAGAGCCAGGACAAAGCCAGTCCTCCAGGTAGACTGTGCGTCACAGCCAGGAAAATTCCTGCTTTCCCTTGTGCCTGAGGCATGTGCACACACACATGTCCCTGATCCAGCTGCAAAGCAAACCTGCTCTGGTTTGGAGTTAGCAGACACAGGAAAAAGACTGAAACCTGACTCCTAACCTCCAGTATTGATTGGGCCTGAGTGTTCCCTTTTCCATGCCTTGAGACTTTCTCTCCCCGCTCTCCCACATGCACCCCCTCAGTCACAGGATCACCAAGCTGTATTCACCAACTAATCTAAATAAGCACCCCATGTTTCCCAGACTAGCAGGACGGAAAACCTGTCTGACAGCTGAAGTTCCTGCAAGAAGCATGATGAGGTGCTAAGAAAATAATTGTGCTTACAAATTCTTTGGGCTGAAACAGCTGCTGTTGTAGCTGGATGGGTTTTTGGCTGGCAGTCAGCTCTCCCTACAAGGCATCTCTACAAGACACTCCATTTACTTCCTGTTCCCTAGCAAGTCCCTGCAGGAAAGCAAAGAAACTGGGATTAAACATATATGACAGAGCCCAGCCAAGACACACAATCTGAATTCCCAGACAAAGTGCAAGACAAATATAAGCATCACAGAGGAACAAACATAATATGAGCTGAAGTCTTGCATGAGCCCTCTGTAAATGTGATCTAACAGCAGGCTGCACCTTCCAGCCTGGCAGATTCCATAAATGCAAGGTCTGCAACACATCAGAACTCATAGAGAGACACAAGGAATCAGGGATTTAGAAGGAGGCTTTAGGGATCCAGCATAAACTTGAAAGACATAGAACCCCTACACTCAAATGGTGGTTGGTGCACTGACATAAAATGAATGGGTTCTCTGAGTCCCAACCCAGTTCTGCAGAACTGGAGCTACAGGGCTCCAGGGTTTTGATTGGGAAGGGAAGAAATTAGAAACAAAAAACTTGTCTGAATTGTCCTCTCCCTGTCTGAGACAGGCAGCCGGTGGCCTCTAACACCGTAAGAGCACCTGATGTCTGGGTGACATTATCAGTGTACCTCCAGCTGTACTATGGATGTGTCAACAGCAGGTCAAAGAAGGAATAAAGGAGTGAAGCAACACTGCTCAGCCACAGCCAACCTTATATTCTTAGTTTTCCCAAAATAGTTTTCTGGGGTTCCAGCACAGTACTCCAAACACTAAATTTCCTTCATAAGATTAACAAATCTAAAGGCTGCCCTCCACCCTTGAAGGATTTAACATAATACGTACTAGTAAAACCCTCAGGTGTGAAAACTTTGAGTATTTAACACAGGTTTCTTAGGAGGAGCCTGAGACTTGAGGTACCAAGCAGACACACCATGTCCCATTCCCCAGAGGGGAAATCCCACTGAATCTGGCAGCATTGTCAGCCCAGCAGGAAGCATAAATCTCACAGGAAAGGCTATTCTTGTGATGTTTCCAGGATGGTTTTCCAGACCAGACACATTTTGGAATCAAAGCCAAGGCAGAGCTGGCCAGCACCACCAAGATGGTGGCTAAGTGGAAAATCTCCACAGTGGTAGAAAGAATAGAGGGTAGACACTTTTTCTGAAGTCTCAATTACTCATGAAAGCACTGGGAAGTTTTCCTCTCTCCCTAAAATGTTGCATTTGTTTTGGCAGTGGGGAAAAAGAATCCTCTCCCCACCATACAGGCATATTTCCCTACTAATAAAGTGAAAGAGTTTACAAAAACTGAAAAGGAAAAAAAATTCTGCCACCAGAGTAATGACTTTTAACAAGTATTTTTAGTATTCACCATGAATAGGGAATATCAAAACAACCAAGTCCTCTTGATACAGTTGACACTTTTTCAGGAAGCAACCATCAGTGCCACAGGGACATTTTCTGTCATGCTGGCAGGGGGGCAGTGAGCTGCAGACAGCAGCTCAACAAACTCCATTCAAGGGCTTTGTTGAGCTGGGGTCTAAGCGAGGAAATGTTAAAGGAAGCCTGGAGCCAGAGCACTTCCCATGAGACAGTGAATCAAGAGCTTCCTCCTCCTGTGAGTCAGTGTCACAGGAGGCAAATTGCAGAGGCTTCTGGCTGGCTGGAGCTGCAGCCATGGCACTGCAGCAGACTGGCTCCTCCGGATGCACGGAGACGGGATGGATGCTGGACAGGAGACCTGCTGGGGAGGGCCCATGCTGCAGCTGCTTCTGCTCCAAAGCCTGGCTAGCATCAGTCGTGCTGAGAAGAGATCAAAGGGGTAGCAGGCACCTCTGGCCTGTGCTTCACGCACAAAAGTGGAAGAGAATAAGAAAGAACAGCTCAGAAGACTCAGAGGAAAGTACCAGGGATGAGAAACACATGGGTCACAAAGAACACGCAAAGTGCACAAAAACCATGCAATTACCTGCTGCGGAAAAGACAGCAGGATCGTCTCATTTCACGGATCCCTTGAGAAAAAGCAGCCTTTCTGCCACTCCATCCTGCTTCAGAGGCTTTCTTCCATGCCTCTCCTTAGCCTCCTGACAGATTGTCTCCACCCAGCTCTCTTCTGTCTAGGAGCACAGCAGGGACACTACTGAAGAGCACAACAGCTCGAGTGCTTCTGGGAAGCCTACATTCCTCTCTAGTCTCTAAAACAGCCCAAACCAACGACAAATGGTGACTTCATGAGAGAAAACAAGAGCAGGGAAAAAATAAGATGGTTTATAAAGCCAGCCAAATATTAGAAAGTAAAGTCATTGCATTCACATATAACACAAAGCCTCCGGTTCCGTGTGACCACATCAGAGCCTGTGAGGATTACTAACAGCCTCTGCCTGGCTTTGCTGCCCACACTCACTCAGCAAAGGGTACCCACAGCTAAGAGAACACGTGTCTTCCTCTTGCTTACTTATTTAGAGCTCTTGTTTGGAAACCCAGCCTCGGAAAACTAAGAGCAGCTATTTCCAAATACTTCTTAGGTGGTTATTCACACATTTGCAATATTCCATAAGCATTTATCATTGCTGATTATCTTAGCAAGCACTGTTTGCAAAGCAGAAGTGAAGAAATGGTGCAAGGACAAGCAGTTCCCATCCCATCTTAAAGCAGGCCCCACTTTGGTATAGCATGGCTGAAGCACATGGAAAACCTCTTCCTAAAAAGTTCCAGGGACAGACACCACGAGCTCTCCTCTGATTGAAGAGACAATCTACCTCTTGCTTCCTAATCCTCAACTACTTAACAAAGCCTTTTCTCTCCAAAGTTTCATGTTGTATCAGACATAACAGCCTGCCTAAAAGATGGAGATGTGATGAAACATCAGAAGGAAAAAAGCATGAGTGCAAGGAAACCCTGCAATTTCAATCCACCTCACACAGTCAGCCTGAAGAACAAGAGGTGAAACCCCAGCTCTGGTGAGAACCACAGGAGTCTGGCAAACAATTTTTAAGAGCTGCTTCAGGTACTGTGCTGAGGAGGTGCTGCAATCTCCACCCCAGGATGGAGAGAGCACAAACTGAATTTAAAAATCCAGGGAAAGTAAAATGGTGAAGGACTGTAAGTTAAGTTTTCATCAATTCCCACTGCAGGGTCAGCTTCTCTGAATAGCCCTCCAACACAGGAGACACTCCTTGTTTTCCTCTTTCACTTCAGGAGTTTCTCTCCAGCTGTGAGCTACTCACTGCTCGTGTGCTCTCTCCGGAGCATCTCATCAGTGGCAAACAGCACTGCACGGATCGTGCTGGAAAGCGTGGTCTCCACTTCTTCTGTCACCAGGGAGACTCCTGTAAATCGCAGAAATTCAGGGATCCCAGGGTCCCACCAGTGAAGGGAAGAAGGGGCAGCAGGATTGAGTAAACCAGAGTGACTGGCTTAATCTAACAGCTGCCAGAAGGGCCAGCCTCAATCCCACTGTTACTCTGTACTCTGGTGATGTTTCCAGCACTGGCGATACCTCCATGAAGGCAAATTCAGTTCACTGAACTAACAGAAAATTAACAGTACAAAAAACCACTGCAGCAATGATGGGCTCAGTCACCTGCCCTGGCTGCATCCACCCAGTGCATGTGAGACTATTGCAATGAGTGCCCAAACCAGGTATTTTGAGCTGAAGGAGCACTGGACACTTATTCTCTTAAGAAACTCATTTTGTACACACTGAACTGACTTTGCTGGGCTTGTGTTCCACTAATCCACCAAAAGGCCATGGGACAGTCAATAATTCTCTGCAGTTTTTCCCAACTTTCCCCCTATGTGTTTTAACTTTTTTTGTTTGTGATTTAGAACTATCTCTTCCTATCTGTGCATGCCTCACACAAGAAGATCCCATCTCTGATGGGAGGGCTTTGCACATCATGACAAACAGCAGCAGCAAAGCCCTGCCCTCCACTGAAAAGTCCCATCTCTATGTACAGGTGGTCACTCCAACCTCACTGCTGGGTGAAGACGTTTTCTACCTCCCACAAGATATAAGCAACAGGATCTGTGCAAGCCACGCTCCCTGAGAGGCAAAACCAGCAGCAGGTAAGGCCAGTGGACACTCCTTACAAGGAAGTGGAACATTCCCTCGCTTACGCACTGGGAACTACCGTAGCCACCCTAAAGGGTGGGGGGAGAGATAGGACTGTGAGGCAGCACAAGGAGATAACGGAGAAAACCAAGAAATATGTGGGTTCATTGTATTTTTCAGGCTTGAGTTCCTGGAAGAGGTTTCTTTCTCTGGTCTTCAGCAGCATGAAACATCCTTCAGATGACAGCAGCATTTCCAACACCCTACAGCACTTGGAGAGAGTTGGCAGAGCACGTCCTGGCTCCTTCCAACGAGGCACCTCTGGTTCCTCGGCTGCCTTGCTGCCTGTCCCATCTGACCACAAGAGAGCTGGGTAATTCATTTAGTTTTACAGAAAACTGTAAATTCACAGGGAAACATATGAAACTCTGCAAATTCCCAAGTAATTGTGGCAATAAAAAGCCTGAGGGTTTCAAACCCTCAACTCTTTTGAAGCAGCCATTTTAAACCACACTTGATGATTTCAGTTGCCGAGATTACTTGGAGATGATATACTGCCACTTGAACAAAGGCAAAATTTGAGGTGAAATCTCTCAAAAGGATTAAAAAGGACAGTGGGGAGGTGTTTCTACTGGTGCACCTGCAAAGGCAACTAAAAGAAGTGACAGAAAGCCACAGAAAACATTAGTCCCTGCTCCCACCACTCCTCCCAAAAACTCACACAGAGATAGAAGTCACACCTCTTGGCTCCCAAACCACTATTGATCCATTAGGCCCTACTTCTCCCTGGCCTCTGGTTGAAAAGCATTTCTGGGTAAAAATAAGGATACTGGTAGGTCTTCCTTACATTTCCAAGTTAAAATCAGGAAGGCAGGCCAAGGGCCTTGTCACAGCTGCCAGTCACCACAGTATTACATCAGCAACAATGCTACAATTCCAAAGACAGGCTAGCATGAAAGTTAAAAAAGGAGGCTGAATCAAACCTGAGATACTCACAAAAGATATCCCAAAGCTTAATTTAAAAAAAAAAAAAAAAAAGTGCTCTACTCCTTTCTGTAGTTATTTTTAATCTGGGGTGGACTGTGTCGTCCTGGAACTGAGTCAAATGAAAAGGAGACATTCAAAGTACTTTACTCTCCCCCTGCTGCCCCTCTGCTCTGCATCAGTCATCACTTCTGGGTTTGTAAAAGCTTAGTGGGATTTGCACAGGGCCAGGCAAATCAGGCTCCTCCATTTACTGCTATACAACAAATATATTCCGGTAACAGGCTGTTCTCCTGCCAATGCCTTCTGTTTTCCAACTCATTTCATTTTCTTTAGTGACTTTATTTCAGACAAGTGGATAACCAGAGCCTTGGGTTGACTCCATGTGTGGATTCTGCCTCTCAGCAGTGCCAGTTAATTCTTTGCAGAAATCCTGCTCACGTAGGATGCAGGTAAAAAAATCTCTCCTCCCCATGCCGAACCCAGTTTATTTGCTCCTTTTTCCGCTCCCTTTTCACCATCAGTCAGCCCACAAAGCACTGCCTGCTTCTCTGCCTGAGGCTTTCCCCAGCTGCCTCCCTGCCTTTCCTGCCAGGCTCTTGCCAAGGAAACCTGTCCACACCTATGCAGGCTGGGGCTGTGCCTTTGTTTTGGGCAGTGACGTGTGCTTGGGGTGGAGGTCACCATTGTTTCTGCTCCCTGATTCCACAAAGGAGTGTTAATAATTTCTTACAACTGTAGTAAACGAAGAGTGGCACCTATACCCAGCCTATAACATCAGACATCATTGCTTTTCCTCTTACCTGCCAAAAAGAGGGGTTCTTTCTTTCTTTCACCATGGGAAGGTGCCTGAGGTTGCAATGTCATGTAGGCAGAAGCCATTAACTTTAATGGGCTTTCTCTCAAATATGTGGACCATATTGATGCACAGACAGGGTCACCCTGCCCTGAACCTAAGGCCTAAGAACTCCTGGGGCTGTTTGGATCAGAAATTAGGGCTGGGGTCCCTCCCTCACATAGCATCATGTCTCCCCTCACAAGGAAGGGATGCAGTGGGTAATGCAGCTGCCATCTCTGGTCTTCAAACAAAGAAGTTTGACACTGCTAACAGAAAAGTACAACTGTGCTGTGGAAAGCAGATGCATTTTCACAAAAATTAACTACCTTTCATTGAGCCCATAAAAGGTATTTCTTGCAGAGAAATTGTACAAGAGTCAGTTGGAAAATCTCTAATTTGTACCCAACTCTTAAGGTGCTCTTTGACTTGAGTGCAATCACATGCCAACCTTTGGCTTCCCTGAGCATCATATAAAAAACAAAAACCAGTAGGAAGCATCTCCCATGCCCCTTCCCTGCCTTGTGTAGCATGAAGGTTATGTACAAGAACTAAAACATCAGAGCCAGAAGCCTTAATTTGCAGAAAATAATCTCATTTTTCATATTCAGTGCAACATTAAAACCATCCTCCCAAAACTCAGCTGCGCCAAGGCTTGTGAGCTTAGAGTGAAATTATCCCCAAAACAAAAGTTTCACTGCCCCAGCAAAAAATGAGGGGCAGTGGAAAACAGAAACAAAATTACACAAGTGGTGAAAAGTAAAAAGAGGTGGTTTAGACACATCCCATCTTGATATGCAATATTTCAGTAACGAGGGTGAGGAAATTGGTTTTCCTTTTAAGCAAGGGTGGGCCAGATCCTTGGCTGGAATAAATCAGTGCTGCCCTGCTGAAATCAATGGACTGTCGCTCACTCACAGCAGCTCAGGGTCTGGCACATGGTTTTCTCCTGACAGTATTACAGGAATTACAGGACAATTTGATGAAATCCCTTGAAGCATTCTCACTGACTAATTCGTCTCTCCATTCTGGAAGGTTTCAGGGTTTAGCACATTCCCTCACGCTCACTAAGAGCTCACTGTAATTCCTGCAGCCAAAAGCACCAAGGATGCAGAGCACAGCTGGACCAGCTGGCAGAGAGGTGACTGTAATGGTGATCCCCTCACTAGCCCCCAACAGCACAGGTGGCCCAGAGGGGCCTGCTGGGCTTGCAGCTGGTGACTCCTGCACAGCATCCCGCTGCCAACTGAACTGCTGCAACGAGCTGAGAGAAACTAAAGGATATTCTTCAGCTGCAGACATGGAAGCAGCACCCTGGGAACCCCTTGAGCATCACAGCAACCAGACAGGGGAGACATTGCAATCACTTGTGCAACTCTGTCTCGTTTAGTCACAAGGTGGATGTGAGCAGGACTATTGCAGCCACACCAAGCAGGGAGTGATGGATTTCTCACAGAGCACCCCAGGCACTTTCCTCCCAGTTGATGCTCTCCCTCCTAGATCCATCCTCGTGGCCACGGCAGTGACATGACAGTGACCCACCATGCCCTGTCTAGCCAAACCCCAGTTCCCCCTGATCCGAAGCAACCAGGCTTCTCAGCCTCTTTCAGGATCAGCCAGGAAAATGCTAATTCCCTGCTGAAGTGGGTGGCAGTCTTTCTTATGTTTCAGGCCTGAGAAATCTCACCAGTGCACTGAGAACCACAGGGCTCCTTCCTAATTACACAGCAGAGCACCACATGATTCCTGTCAGCAGCTCCCCGGCCCGCTCAGCTCCATCCTGGCTGGTGTGACACAACAAACCCGAGTGGAAGTGATTAGCAGGTTGCAACCAGGGCCGCCCGCTCGGCAGCACCATTACCAAACACGGCGCCCGAAGAGCCGCAGCCGGGGCCCTGTTGAATCACTGCTCCCCTGCATTGCAACATCGGAAGTTGCACTTTAAAACCCATTGCCTGGGCTGCTCTCGGATTTCCCAATGAAGGCCGGAGGAAGATGGAGAACCCTGGCTGAGTACATTATAGATGCATTTTTAAATTCCATAGGGAGGTTGGAAAATTAGAACTAGCTCTAGGGCCCCTTTTGTTTTTGTTTTTCCCTTCCCTCCTCTCTTTCCTTTTGGTCTGATTAACTTTGGTGACTGGCTTGCACAGTTTTATCAGGTTGGGCCTGATGAATCATTCATCAGCAAGCAACAGTGAGAGATTGCGGGCCAGGCAGGGTCTGTGTAGCAGTAACCAAAAACAGCAAAAAAACCACCCCCACCAAGAGACAGGGAATGGGGGCAGGGAAAAATGAGACAGTGGGCCAACAGCACTCATGGACAGCTTTCCGATGTCTGGTCTCAGACAACTAGCAGCACATTCATTTGTAAGCCTGCCAGACCTCCTAGGAAACCTAAAAGGCTGCTGTTATTTATAAAGCTAGATGTAGTTATTCTGCCTGTGTGCAAGACTAGCTCATTATATTTATAGGTACCTGTCCCATTCACCTACTTCTGGGCCCTCATTCCCATAAATCCATGAGGCTGGCAGGATCTGGCTCCAAACACTGAGATACCTCTCCTTTCCAGGCAGGGCCATTTGGAAGTGTCTGTCACCACTGCAGGGCTCAGCAGCATGTACATGTAAATATATACCTGAAAGCCCCACATTTCTGTCAACATACTGGAAGACAGATTCAAGAATTTGTCTTCCACGTGGAGAGCACCAGATTTTACATTTCATTTGTAAAAAGCTCCCAGTAAATCTTAACCACAAAAGTTTGATTTAATGATGGTTTAAAACTGTCAGCTGGCTTCAGTAGAGAAGATATACAAGCCAGTCCCATCAGTTCTGGCAGCCTGGAAAACCAGCCCCTTAGCAAAAATAAAATCAGCCCTCCTAGCTTTTATGCCTGAACCTCAAACAATCTTCCCTTAAATCCAACTTGGAGCTCCTCTGGTCAGGCGGGAAGAGCTTTGCAAACAGTGAAGCTGGGGCTGTGGGCAAGCAAAGGCAGCTCCCTACAAGTTGCACTGAGGAAAGGAAAAGCAAGAGATTTGGCCTTTCCAGTTTGTGGATGTTCACACAGAAACACAAGAGAACTTTTCTATTTTGAAGGTGAAAGACTTGCATCTCAACAAAAAAAGTAAAAATGGCACAGACAGCTGTCTGTGACATCTCACTTTTGAGACTGGCTGGGCTCACTCCTGCCAACCAGAAGCCTTGCCCAAATGTAGATACAGAAACTGAGGCAAAGTGCTATTTCCAGTTGCCCATACATTCAGAAACTTTCAAGAAGAACCATGTTCTACCAGTCCCCATCCCAGATTTCTTAGGTGCTTCAATTTGTGCCATCATTTTGGGCTAGCAATTGCTAAATCAGATCTAAACCCTCATGCATTTGTCCAGGGCTGGCTCCCTCGAGCAGGCACACAACCACGGCAAGAAGCATTTTGGCTCTCTGTAAGCCTCCACAGTGGGCAGGTCTTGAGAGGGGTCTCAAAGAGCCTCCTCAGAGGAAGAAACACAATCCACAGGCAGATACCATTTCCCCTACTTAATCTCTTGGAATAATTCCCTCTCTCAGTCATGAATTAAAAGTCATCCAGAGAAAAATATCTGCCCTTGTGTAATGTATTTCAGGGACTGATTATATAACATTTGATGTGGCATAAATTCAAACCCTTAAAAAACCCTCAAAAGACAAGAACCAAGGAAAAAGTAAAGGTGTTCCCTCAGCTTAGAGCATACCCATATCCCACATGTCTATCCAAGAAGAGCCAACAGTCCAAAGATGACAGGGAAAGAGACTGAGCTCTCTGGGGCTGGATCTGGAGGCAGGAATTTTCACATCTTAGTTCCAGTGTCTGACTCATTGCTGGAGTGAGCAGGTGTCTCTCTACAAGAGGTAGCCACAAACATTTTAACCCCAGTTTATATTTCTCTATTAAAGTCATCATCTACATAATGTAGCATAGACTAATAATCATCTCAAAAGATTCCCAACCAATTCTCCTAGGAACCTAAACAATACAGCTTTGGGTTAAGGGTGTGAGAGATGAAGCAAAGCTGACTCAAGCTGCTTCCAGTGGCTAAGCCGAGTGAAATACAATAAATACAGAGCAAATCTGATTTTTCCCTTGCTGCTGCACACAATATTTGCAAGCAATTACACTGGCTGCAGCAGTTTAACACACAGGAGAATATCAAGATACTTTGTGCGTTATTTACACATCTAGTTATGAAATTCAGGTCATAAACTGAAAAGAAAACTAGATTTTTAAAACAATTTTGTGCTTTAAGGTGCCCATTGCAGGGATAAATGAAAGCAAATAAATACATTGAGGTTCTTTTCTCTGTGGACTTCCATCTCAGATGATCATTTGTACCCCTCTAGGATTAACAGTAGCTCACAGTTCCCTCCTCTATGATCATCATAGATTTTACTTCATCACTTCTACCTTATAATCCATAACTGCGGATGATTTATAGCATGTTCTTTAAAAACCCTCCAGTTTCACTGAAAGGCAGTGAGGAATCCATGTTCTCTGGCAGGCCAAGGCCACAATCAGTTGACCTCAGAGGAATGAAATGCCACCAAGGATCCTGGGAGAATGGAAAGACAACAGTACCTCCGGGAAAGGATGAAGGAAAAAAAAATTCCATGGAGAGTTTATTTTGTTAACATAACCTGACCATGTTCCAGGTGCCTTAGAGGATACATGAGGACTTCTCTAGCAAAGGACATGTAGGAGTCAGCTGACTGGTAACAAGGTGGGTACTGTGTGCTCACAGCCCAGAGCTCAGATTTCATTGAGGTAAATTTAATAGTGACCTACAGCCACCCATTACCTGAAAGCTGACCAGTGACCATGGTTCAGCTCCTAGAAAACAGCCATACCTGCCCCAGCTCAGCAGCAAATCAAGCCTGGAAGCTAAGCAGCCCCTCCATCTAAGAGCTCCTTACCCTCAGTATGAACACACACGATCTACACGGATGTGTGGAAGCTTCCCTGGGTCTGTATTTGGGGGACACAGGACCCTTTGGACCTCTAGGTTGCCCTGGACTGCTGCTCCCATGCTTTTAGGGAGCTGGAGACTGGGCTACAGCAAACACCAGACATCAAGTGCCTCTGCAGGTCACTGCCCCATCTCCAGATCTTCTCTGGGGTGGCAAACGCCAACTCCCTGTCTGCAAAGCAAGCACAGATTTTATGAGAATCCTCCTTCAAGGGGAAATCACCTTCTGTCCCTGCTACCCCCATCCCTAAAGCAACACTAAACAGCCTCTGGAGTCTGCTAACCTTAGTGTAGCAGGGTTGGCTTTGCAGGAGGACTTTTAACATCATCACCACCAGGACACCTTATTTTTCAGTTCTGAAGTGCTACAAGAAGAGACACCTCAATAAAAAATAATAAAAAAAAAAATTTAAAAAAAAAAAAAAAAAAAAAAAAAAAAAAAAAAAAAAAAAAAAAAAAAAAAAAAAAGTAGAAGAAGAAAGGGCTGGAGTGAAGTTCACTCCCAAAGTAAAACTAAAACACCAAAAACAAACACTTTCATTTCTGGAGTCTGGGGAAGAGACAAAAGAGTTTCTCTGTCAGGGTCTCAGCAACAGAGCTGAGCAATGGATGACAGAGTAGCTGTCCAAGCCATTTGGGGAACATCCCACAGAGTCTGAAAGCAGCATTTACAATGCTGTTTTGCAACTGGGAGAAGAATCACAGTATGATCCAGTAATCAAGGAAAGGAATCAGATTCACAGAATATTTTTTTAACCCATAATAAATTATAGTTTCCTAAACTTTATTGCGGTCACAAAGTCAGAACAAAATTTGATAAAAAAATACAATTATTGTGCACAGAAAATCTTGAAAAATGTCACTAAATACTCAGGGGAAAAACAGTGAGTGCCTTTTTAATGAAAACTAAGCCTGTGGATTGCTGGTTTCTGAAAGCAGTTTGGTAAATGGTTTTGTTTTCCAATAAGCAAAACAAATACTGGAATGGGCCCATAGTCCTTTCTCTTCTCTTGCTCCAAACCTCCCCATTTTTCAAAGTGGAATAAAGGATGTCTCTCCTCCGATTTTAAAACCAGTAAATTGTTTCCAAATGTACTGTGAGGCAGAAGGGAGATAGGGCAGTAGAGAAAGGTCGAGAGACCCTGATGTATGCTGCGGATTGCAATGAATGGACAACAAAAAGCAAAAGCAAAACCTGCTCCTGACAAACTAGATTGGGAAAGTGCCTGGAGATGGGGCTTATCATGCCCCAACTTGAAACTCCCCAAGCAAAGCACACACCCATGTTTCTACATGAAAGCAATGAGATGGGAAGGAAGCACAGTTAGGGTTTGGTGCTGCTTAAGCCCCATGCAATTACAGGCAAGAGTAAACACCTTATTCAAGGATGAGCAATCATCCCTCAAGGGAAAACCCTGGAGCTTCCAGCCCTCCCAGGAAGGTCACAAATGGGTACAGGAAACAAGCGGAGACTTGCACAAAGGGAATGAGCTAAACCTCACTGCCCATGAGCGAGGACCTGAACAGACAGGTTCATGTGCTCCAGCACTGGGCACAGATTTCAGAACAAACACGTGGGAAGCTGTGGCATCACTGAACCTTTTATTTCTGAAGCTCCAAGATTATTATTTAATCTTTCTTCCTAATGCAGCAACTGCAATAAAAACTCCAGTTTGGCAAGAGCACCTAATTTAGTGCTCCTGACAAGAGTCTTTCCACCATGGCAGAATAGTTGGGAGCATGAAGCTGGGAGCAGATCTGTTCCTTATAAAGGCAGCAGATCTTTATATTGTACCCAGCTCTCATCAGCCCTCCCTTAACACATCTACATGCCCATTACACAGGCTTCAACATCTCCCAAACAACTCGTGGCTTGAATAGTCTTTAAATCCATTTTTCACTTTCAGGGCCATCCACTTAGTACAGCCAAATTTACAGCCTTGCAGATGCCATCTCTCATTCATAAGGGCCCATTCCAGTATATGAGATATACAGTGTCTGATCCAAGAAATTCATACTCTGAAGACTTACTCACTGGTAGCTTTTGAGAACGCTTCTGCAGAGCTGTGGGGGCTCCCAGGAGATGAGCATATGTGCTCCTCTGTAGTCACATCCCTGCCACCATCCCACACAACGAGGCAACTCTCAGCAGGCTCAGAAGTCTTTCCTCTCTGGAGGAAGAGGTGGTGGTATGAAGGTGGCTGCAGAACTGTTCCTCACAGATGTAGGGAATCCTGAAAATATACCCAAACTCTGGTCAAGCCTCCCTTAACACACCTACATACCCTCACACAAGCTTTGACGGACACCTCAAGAACAGAGACAGGTAACATATGTCAGCACAAAACATCTAGGTACCAAATGCCTGAGGAAAAGTCTACTGAACTCCTTCAGCGGGCTCAGGAGGGGACAAGTGACAGCTCATTTGTTGCCATAAGTACTTGTTCCTCAGATGCCAGGGCCAGTCAATGTGAGCTAATTAATCTCCCTGAAAAAAATTGAACCATCTGGCTGCACAGCAACCGCTCTTCCTGCCTGGGCTCCCCAGCCCACATGGCAGATCGTGGAGAGACCACACCAAACAAGGAAGCATGGCAATGACATACTCTTTGCTACTGTCACACAACCCAGGTAGCCACCCGGGAGGGCCGGGCAGCCACCCAGCCTGCAGACATTTCCCTCCTCTGCCCACTGTCCTGCTGCATGGGAAGAGCCTCCCTCACCCAGACACAGAGCTGGCAGCCAGGTGCCCTTGTGCTGTGGGGGTCTGGGCCAGGGGGCCAGAGCAGGCCCTTTCCAGCACAGCAAGAGGAGCTGCTGCCCCAGGGCCAGCAGGATTATGCAGCTCTGGTCACAAAGAGCAGGGTTGAGAGTTCCAGCACGAACAGGGGCAGCCCAGCTGCCTCTAGCCCACCTACTCCTATTGATCCTCATCTGTGAGCACTGACTCCTATTCACCTGCTGGTTTCCTGGCCTCTTGGGGAGGAGGAAGAAGGAGTTTCCTGCTCTGTGGGGCCATAGTTTGGCAGAAGTACCTGCAGCCTTCACAGCCCTGACCATCACAACTCCTTGGCTTTGCCCCTATATGGCCATCCAATCCCCAAGACAAGGTGCCAGGATCAGGCTCACAATGACGACAGATAATTACCAATAATCACTCGAGCTGCTCCCCACCTCCCACCACTGCTATGAGCAGGAAAACCAGTGGAGGAAACAAGACTTTCCTGGCAATGCCCCAGCGAAATTGAATCAGCAACAAGTTTTGAAAGACATTCACACTGGTGGCTACTGAGGGACCTTCAGAAATGCCACTGCTTCCCTTGCATTGCTGCATATATCCACTACACAAAATTTTCACACGTTGGTCACATAAACAACATTCAGGGCAGTAACAAGACAAGCAAACCCATCGTTCACTCCTAACATGGCATTTGGTGAAGGCTTTTCCCTCACTAACCAAAGTGCTGCCCATTACCAAAGCAGGAGCAGAGTTTATTGATTTTTTTTTTTTCATTACAACTGATGGCAAAACCAAAGTGGGGTACTAAGAAACCAACACATGTAAACTAGAAAAATTCCCTGAAGGAACCACAAATCATACTCCATGAAAATCTGGTAGGATAACTAGAGCTGCAGCACACTTCCCCCATGCCAGCTGCCAGAACAGCCTCATCATGTATGGTTTGCAAAGGTTTTCCCCCAAAACAGGGTCTTTCAGTTTTTAGCAAAGGACAGAGTTAAACTCAGCTCAAGGTAGGTAGAAACAGGCAGAGCTTTATTTCAAGCATGTCCCAGTTGCTCAGAGAACTAGGAAGAGGGAGGGGGGGGAAAAAAGGCTTTGTGGTTAATTATGAGTATGCTAACATGGTGAGAAATAAGGCAGTGAGGATGGCAGAGATAATTACCCTATGAGCTGCATTTCCCTTTTGGACGAGAGATAATGAGACATCCTGTGCTATGCAGAGGAGTCTCCTAGCAGAGGAAACCAAAGGGCAAGCAAGGTGCAGCTGCAGAAACCCACTGTCTCCTCACCAGTGCTGGCAAACAGGGCCAAGCATTCCTAGCAAAGGGGGAACAGAAAAAAAATTAACCAAGTCTGGGCAACCAAAGTAGTTTTCCCTTCTCCTTGGGTACTCCTCAGGATCTCCAACCTCTGTAGCTGCCCCAGGTTTCCAAAGACGTCACAGATGTGTCCTGCTTGGCAGGGACCTTGGCTCAGGGAGAGGTACAGAAGGGACAAGCGCACTCTATTCACTTCCTGAGGCCTGGGCATGCAGAAGTGAGCTACTTGGGCTGGGAAGCCCCAGAAGGCTCCAGGGAAATGCATGGAATAGAACAAAGCTGTTTGAAAAGAGCCACAGCACAGCAGCCTGCAGCCAGGCACAGATTATCTTCAATCCCTTGGTTTTGGTGAGCCAGGGACCACTCCATACCTGTCCCCTCCACGAGAAGACTGATTTTCAGTACTCAAGCCCCCAGGAGAACTTCCAAGTGCTGCAGAGCCTTGTAAGGTCTCCAAAGTACTCACCTGCCCAGGGAAAAGGCTCAATGTGAGAACATTAAAATAAACCTCCAACGCTATGTGAGCAAAATCATCATCAGGTACACGGTTACTCCAGGCACCGAGGATGGAGGAGACTCCTTTTGCTCAGAGATGGAGACAGAAAGCCTTGCTGGTGTGTTGCCTTGCAAGTCCGAGTTAGTCCTGGATCTGACAGGGCAGTGGGATGGAGTTTCCTCTTGTTTATTTACATCTTGAGTCCAGCTCGGTACCTCTTCCCCAGGAGCTCCTTTGCTGATCACGCAAAGTTTCAGTTAATGACGCTATTTTTAGCACCCACTGCTGGGAGAAGCTAAACCTTTTAACAAAGCCTCCTCAACACTGTAACGAGCACATTATTGCTGAGGGAAAGGAAAGAAAAAAGCTGGGGGTGAGCCTGTATCTAGGTCAGCATCAATCTCTCTCTGTCACCTACAGTCTTGTTTTATGGGAAGCATGTGGATAATAAATGGTGATTACGGAAAGTGAAGGGGAAGAGGCAATCCTGAGAAATTTATAGATAGGAGAGAATTCACATTAATAGCAGATAATACAGAGCTGCAAAACTGTTATAAAAAAGGCATTAGATAAAGCTCTGTAATTGGGGTTATTAGACACAACTACACCAGGGGTTTTTTTTTTCCATTCTGGGTACATGTCACAGTGATGTACGTCACTTTTGATCGTGATAATTACAGTAAAATATCCATGTTAAAGCCAAGTACATTAACTTCTATATTGGTGTAATTTACTGCGTTATGAGTTCCCATCATTCAGGAGCCAGACAAAATGCTCTCCTTACAATGTCGATAACTGTGCACACATTTTACAGGAAGAAGTGTTTCTTTAAATATCACATGTTAACGAATTCTTTTAACTTTCCATTACTCTTGTCAGAAAAGACAGAGCAGGAGAAAGGGGTAAGCTATTCATATTGCTAACATACATCATCAGCTGGATTTGCCATTGCCCTGTGTCTGTCTCATGCACAGCTGGTTTTCCAGCCAAACAGATAAGAGATTAGTTTGCTACATGGGAAGAGTCAGAATGGACTGGACAGTAGCTATTATTTTTTAAAAAATACATATGCATCAATTTGATATTGAAGGAAACCTTAGGCGTCGCTCATTTGCCAACAAAAATAACAAAGACAAAGGATTCTCCTGATTTACAAGTGCGGTTCAATAACAGGAAGGTGGAGAACCTGTCTCTCAAAGTTGAAGGGATGCTGTACTTGCTTAGGTGCTTAGAGTTATAAACAGAACAAGCCAAACATCAATCCTTTTCTGTCCGTTCTCCATTGCAGAAGCCAAATGACTGCTAAAGGACCCACAAACCTGATCATTCACAGGCTGTAATTAGAAATCACGGTGGCATCAACAACACAAGTGCTAGGTGAGGCTTGGGCTCCCTGAGGAAGCAGGGAGGAGGCTGCTGGTGGCTGAGCCTTTGGCTCCAGTCACTGGAGAGCTACAATCTGCTCTCAGGCTGCCTCCCCAAGCACCTCCGCACCCTGGGGCAAGTCACTCCTTTGACTGCTCTTTCCAAAAAGTGAACGCCTCCAGCTAAGGGCTGTGATTGTACGGGGACAAGCACAATGAAGCCTCGAGGGACTGCAGCAAGAATCCTTCCTACTTCAAGACAAACTCGTTCTGAGACCTTGTGGAGCTGTAAAGCAAACCAAACTACCCATACCAAGGGCAAAATTATTCTTAGAGGATCTACTTTAAAACTGCATGCAAGAGGACTTGATACCAGTGTGATATCAAAAATGGGGTGGGCATTCAGAAGCTGAGCTAGAGCAAGTTTTAATGCTTTCAAAAAATCACAAAAGAAAATTTTCCTTCTTCCTGCAGCACAGAGCACATATGCAACACAAAGCAATCACTCCCAGCTACTCTAAGCCAAGAGCCCCTGTCCATAACAGCAATAAGACCTCACAGCTCCCTCCAGCCACTGTATTCCTGAGGGCCAAGGGGTTTGTAGGGCTCTGAACATGAAGGTAGTTCTGCTCACACTCAGTTTGGCTTATGAAATCAATCAGTTCACTTTCAGGATCAGGCACTGAGAAATGCAGTCAGCTCCCCCAAGCTGCACTTTCAAATTGCAAATTACAGAATAGCTTCAATGTTAAGAAAGAATTGAATGACTCCGGCTTGTTTCCAAAAGAAAACACTGCAGTGTGGCATTACTGAACATAATCCCACCCAAATGGAATACAATACTTCATTCAAGCCCAAACATTTTGCTTCCACATGTGCAGCTGATTAATTGAGGATTCAACCATTTATGCCCTACTATGTGCTGGTGTGGGGTTTTAGGGGTTTTATCTCTTAACAGTAACTGCATTTGACCAAAGGGACTCGCCTACACACATACAAAAGGCTTCAGCTGGTGCCTGGGAAGTGAGACAAGGCAAACAGGAGAATTCTCTCCTTCCTTCACCTCTGAGCTAGATGAGCTCATACCTCCTGAAGACCCTGCCTTTCTTTCCTTGTTCCTCATTTTGTGAGCCACACTCTGCTCTCCCCACTCCGTGCAGACCAGACAGTTCCTTCTCTAAAAGGCAGGGAGGTCTCTTTGTGCTGGCTTTCCTGGTGTTATCCACCCTTGCACCCAACCTGCCCACAGATACCTGCCACCTCCCTGCCCTCTACTGTTGCTTTCACAATGGCTTGTCTGCTGAGAAAATATTTACTTTGCATTTGAGAAAAGGTCATTGACTGGAGGTTTAAACCACTCTCCCCTGAGACAACAGGAATGGGAGTCAGACTCTAAAAGAGAAAATCAGCCTCGAGTCTTTTTCCTCCTCCCTTGCTTCCTCCCACATCCCATTCAGATGGTATGAAAAGGCTGTCAGCGGCTCTAAGCTCAAAAAAAGGAGGACATATTTCATGTCCCTCATGAAATCTACCTCCATTGGTCCCTTGTTCAGCAGGAAGCAGGGCTTGCCCTAATTAAAACCAAGGTGGGTAACAAAACAGATTCATTTCCTGTAGCACCACGGGGCTGGCAGGAGCAGTTCCCTGTCCTCAGCATTCTTTCTGAGGACAGTCCTCCAAGTAAACATGTCAACTGGAGCAGGAACCAGTTGCATTTGACTCTCCTTGCCTTTGAAATACACTTTGCCTGGTGTGCTCCTCATCCCCAGCTGTAGAAGCAAAGACACGAGCACATGAGGTGCACCACAGTGCTGCAGCACAGCAGGAGATGTGGGACATGAAACAAATTTGGCAGCACAACACCCGGTCAGAGGAAGCAATGCACCTTCCTGTGCACAACGCAGTGGTTTGTATCAATGTCAAGTTCACTTTTTACCAGGAACTCGGAGGTTCCTATGTGGTTTTTGTACACAAAGAACAGAAGGGCATAAACACTCTATAATTTCAATGAAAAAATGAAAGGAACAATAAAGTTAACAAACAATATAATTACAATTCCAGAGTACACATCTGTCTGTTCAAAATACCCCCCACTACAGTGACCAGCCACACAGAAAACCTGTGTCCTGCAAATGAAACTGCCTGAGTAACACCAAGCCTAATCCAAAGGCCATTAAACAGAATGTGAACCTGGATGTTGGTTTCAGTAGCTTTGGACCAATCCACTCCAGCACATGAAAAGTTTCACCATTCCTTTCCTTGCCTCTGTCCATTCAGAGCAGCAACAGCTGTTTAACATGGAGCAGTGGTTGGAAAGAGCAAACATATCAGGGAGGAAGGTGACTGAAAGAATATATGCTTGGGGAAAGGATTAGGAGGAGAGAAGTGGAATTTTAACAAGGATGAAGATTGCTGGTATATAGATCCCTCCTGGCTTTAAATAACTTAGATCCCATGCTGTAACAGCACAGACTAAGCTTGTGCAGCTCTTCCTGCCTTAGACTCTAAAGATGAGGTTTCACAAGATGGTTGGTTCAAGCTAAGACCTCATTTCACTTCATCCTGGATCCTGTCCCCTGCCCCCCAAAGCAGAGCCTCCCTCTTCCCCTGGGCCAGCTGCAATATTGGTCTAATCCCCTGGGGAACTTCTCCATCTCAAAAAGACAGCAGCAAATAGGCTGTCAGGGAAAAAAGTAGTTGTAGTTTTTGGCTGAGTGTGAGCAAAGCAATTCCACAGACAGGTAGGTGAGTAAACAAGTTTGCTTTTTGCAAAGTAAAGCAGAGTTCTGCAGAAAGCACCAAACTTCTTTCATTCACCTCTAGAATCATCCATCCTCCCTGCTGCACGCAGAAGGTTTTGCACACACACACACACACACAAGGAAGGGATATTATAGATAACAATCTGCACTTCAAACACAAACAAATTGTAGCTGTGTTAGGACTTCCAATCACTTTGACACCTTCATGATCACCCAATATGACATTTCAGGCAGGTCATATTCCCTGACCAGTGCTTGTCAGTTCCTCTCTCCTTCCAACAGGCTCCCAGTCACCAGTTCCTTTCTGGAGAGCACTTACCAGCACCTCAGTGGGACCACACCACTGCCTGGCAAGGCTCCCATTGTGTTTTGTTTGCAGCCAGCTCAGTAGTACAGGAGAAGGATGAAAAGGTGGGGTCACTTTATCCCTTGGCCTGCAAGACAAAATGGTCAGGGAGTGCAGAGAGAGGGCAGACGGGGAAGTTGCCATAATTATAATTCTGAGAAAACAGAGTTGCCACTACAATAATTTATGGCAAGGTAGAACCCCCTTAGACAGTTGTCTCTGGGCAATAAGAGCACATGGACACAGGAAGGGAAGTACTTGGCCCTTGCTTTGCTTCAGTTCCCTAATCCAGCACAAATGCATTTGGGGATTTATGGGTTTTTGGAAGCTTCCAGCAAAGCTCAGGGCCCGTTCCTTGGGTTATTGTTTTCCCATCTGTTTCTCTTCATTTTATTCCATCACAGAGGCCCCATCATGGGACACAAGAATGTGACCGGAACAATAGGCAGAACTTGCAGCCTCCAGGACTGCAGTCAGGGCAGAGCCACCATTGCAGGATGGGAGCTTCTATATTTAGCCCTTTCTTGCTCATTCCAGATCACATTCTAACCACGGACTCAAGAAGTCAGGAGGCTTTCACCAGAGCACTGTCCCCAAGCACTGCACATCCAGCAGGGCCCCCTGAACATAAACTATTCATTTCCTTTCCAATAAATGCCAACAGGAAGACTTCCTGCTCCCCCCCGGTCCTTTCCAAATCCCTAGTTTGACAGACTTATTTTCTTCATATAAGCAAGTTAAACAAAACCATCTCTTCTGCAAGGCTGGCAGCCTTGGAGCAGCCCCCGGACTCCGGAGCTTGGACAGCATGGCACTGCCTGTCAGAGCAGGGCCCTGGGAAGAGGCAGAAATGGGTGAGCTCTTTTTCCCCCGTGTCTGAGCCTGTGTTAAACTCACCAACTCACACAGACTTGCCCAAGCCCACACCCCAATACCTCATGGCAGGGCAGGTGAGGGACAACCAGGTCTGAGCACCCACCTGGCCTCAATCACCACCACAGCACCTGTATACACCTCTCAGACTCAGACGAGAGGGGCCTGCTGAGCAAAAGCTCAGGTGTTCTTGCAAAGTCAGCCCACCATGTCTCAAGCCATCTCTCTATGCCTTTGAAGGCCCTGCAGGAAGCCCAGCTGACAGTAGCACGGACCACGATGCCATTAGCACTTACCTGAATTACATCTTCAAGTGAGGGAATCCCATAGAGCAAGAGGAAAAACTGCCATGTTTCCAGAAACACATACCTAAAAGCTGTGTCACTTGAAAAAAGCTTGGCTATGGACAGTTCTCTTTCTGCCACTTTCACAACGGGTGTAGGTTAGGACCACTCTTTGTCTCTCCAGTCCTACCAAAGTTTTATCAAAGGCTGCTGGTGCCTTTGAGAGGCTTGAGCACACAGGTGGCCTCCTGGGAACCTTGCTGCCATCCGTATTTATTCCTCCTGTTTAACAATGTGTTTTCACATCCTGCTTTTTCTCCTGTTGGCATTCCTACCACTACCAGTTCCCCATTCCTTCAAAAAGCACTGTAAAAGGTTGTATGAAGAAGAGAAGGCTGAAGCTGGATGGGATGCAAGAACAGAGTTGGTTTTCACTTTAATGTCTGTCCCTGGAAAATTAGCGGTACCTAGCAGTGCCCAAGCACAGATGGAGAAATTACATCTTCTGGTCGTATCACAAACCACGCCACTAATTTACTTTGTGGCCTCAAACTTGTGGCAGGTTAAATTTCTCTCCCTGAGGTATTTGCTTCTGAGGGCCGCTCTGAAGTAGGGATGAATGTTTGGAGAGACCTGGACAAAAGCAGCATAGTTAGGAGGCTGAGCAGACTGTCTTTCTGCAGCTCAGGATCCAATGAACACCTCTGCACTGCCAGCGCTGGCCTGTCAGCTGCCTTCATCTGCCACACAAATCCCTTCTCCTTTACTTCTTTTGTGTTCTGGAGCCTGGCTTCCCTCTGCTCATGTGAGGAGGCAGTGCCCAGTCAGGTCTCTGAACAACTACCACATGCCAGCAAGCTGTAAATGAGCCCTGTGTACCCAGCCAGTCTGAAGAAAAGGGAACACTTTCCATCTGGCATTCCTGCAGGTCTTGAGACGGCAGTTATTGGTCCAAGGTAGACGAGAGAAGGAAACTGGAGTTTCCAGTGGAAGAAGCTGACAGAGAGAAGCACCAGCAGCACTCGACGCTTTGCTTGGCCCACAAAAACACTGAATTAAAAAAACCCATGCTGCTCCATTTTGCTGTCAAAACTTTCCCTTATATCTTCCCCTTCCCTCCCAGATGCACCTCCCTGGACCACATGAAATGAAGCTCAGACCCTTTGGAAGCTTTAGCTTTTAACCACAAAGGCTGTGAGTTTTTACCACGTCAAAAACAGAGCTGTGCTCAGGCAGAAGGTCTTAAGAGCAAGAGAGGTTACTGCCATGGAGAGAACAGCTCCAGCCAAGGAGAGACAGGGCATGACCTGAGGCACACACAGGTAACAGTGAGTTTCCAGGAGGAAACATCAGGTCAGGGTAGGACTGGAAAATGACCTGAAACTTTGATAAATCCTACACCACAAGGATGCTTTTCCAGAATATCAAACATTGAATGTACACCACCCTTCTCAGAGCAGGGGCCATGCACACCCCATCAACTGGATCCAGACTCCTTTTACACGCTTCCTTCCATATATGACTGAAACACCCTGAAGTGTTGCCCTGCATTTATAACAGGTCTTTACCAGTCTTATAGCAACTTTTAATTCTCAGAGTTCTTCCTCTCTCCTCATCCTGTCTTCCTCCCATCCATTTAGAAGAAATAGGAATAACAAAATTGTTCTCCTGGAAGTCAGATGTTGTCTATCTCCCTGCAGACACAAGCCATAGAACAATCACAGTTCTTTCTGGACCCCAAAGAGAGTCTGGGTCCTCAGCCCTGCTGTTCCACCAGCCTCAGACACCCCAAGGAAATCACTTATTTCCCACAAGTGCAGCTGGGCAGCAAGGCCCAGTGGCACAGCCACTTTCCAGCTGGGTGGGAGGCACGAGAGGATGAAGACAAGGATGCAGCAGGGAAGGAGGTGGCTTAGCAGAGCCTCGCAGAGCACAGAGAATAACAAGCAGATGTACAATACCAGAAGCTGTAACTGAGTAGAGATTATAACTTTACAGATAAGTGCAATCAATGCATATGCACAAACATTTGTGGCCAACAGTGCAATAGTGCAATTCCATCCCCAGCTGAATGATCCACTGGGTACACATGTTCAAACGTGCACAACACTAACTGCTCAACTAAAACTCCGTTCCCATAAAGCCACACAGACTCCCTTGGGCAGAGGCCAAGCAGTTTAATAAAAAAGTCTATCCAGAGTGAGAACTCTTCAGAGACATTCCACCATCTGGAAAGAGGAGGGGGTCTTACTCTGAGAACTCTTGGAGAGCCCAACCTACTGCGGTTAAATACGTGCCTCATCCAGTGTTAATTCCTGGGGAAGAGCATCACATCATTCCCACTGCCTTGTGCAGCACGACTTGCAGTGAGCAAATGGGCCTGATTCTGCTCCTCTCTCCAGACAAGAGCGTACAGCCAGAGCCCAAGATGGGATGGCAGCTGGCCATTCAGTATTTGCTTTTTAGTGAGGCCAGACTCACAGTATTGCTGGTGAAAAACAAAAGCCATTGCTGTTAGTGTGGGCTTCTTCACTTCCTTTTATTATATCCCCACCCATGGCATGTAAATAAAGCTGCAGTCAGCTTCCTCCAAACACTGGGGCACTGAAGATTCTACAGAGCATCAGGAGGGAGCACAGCCACAGCCAAGGCTGAGGGCACTACCTCCTTCCACCATTCCCTGAAGAGACCGGGCACTCCCAACAGCAGAATAAAGCACTTAGAGCAAAAAAAAAAAGATCACAGGACCCTGCTCTCAACAGGCCTTTAATATGTGAGCTGGCCTAGGACAGCAGTGGTCAGAAGAAATTAAGTTGGACGTAGGACTTGGTTCCCTTCAGAGACTTGCCCCAGGAGGCTGTGTCCTGGTAAAGAATAGCATTTGAGATGGCTATATAAAGGCTCTGTATTTCATAGTCACGTGAGGCCTTTCTCCTGGTGGGCTTCCAAGAGCTCAGCCAGGCAGAGGGACCACCCATATGGATGCAATTGCAAGAGAGTGACCTTGGAGAGATACAGCCCAGGAGAAATTAACACATTCACTGGGAGCTCTCATCCCATTCCCTTTCTGCCAAGGGACACAGGCAATGGAGGAGTACAGAAAGACTCACTTGGCAGAACTCAACCAGCATCAGAGCTCTGATTCCTGTTCTTTCACTCAAGGCTGGCATGAGCAAGTTTTGGTACCCTCATCCCCCTATGCCATGGCAAACCAGAAAGAAACCCACTTTCTATAGGTGAGAGAAGAGGCCAAACCCCACTGCCTTAAAACTCATCAGTCAGTGTCCCTCAAGAGGGGCCCCAGAGGCAGCTCAGCCTTGGAGGCATCATCCCAGTAGAAAGTTCCAGGAAAAGAGGATGAGAAAAGACAACAGGGCACAGCTCTCATCCCTGTAGGACAGCATACAGCTAGACACAGGCAGCCAACGCACCAAGTGTTATTCAGCACAAACAAAAAAAGCTCTTTCCAGCCTCTGCCTCACAGCTGCTCATCTGTATTCCAACCCTTTGACCCCAACAACTCTTCTGGCTGAAAGAAATGGAGGACATCATTTCATCTGCTCCCTCCTATCACTCTCCTGTTCCAACATCCTTAGCCCACCCATCCCCACTTGCTAGAAAGCTGTTTGTCTCCTTCACAGGGTCACCTCCCTGCAAAAGATGAGCCTCTCATCTGGACACTGAGTTTCCTGGATGTTATCTGACAAGGATGGGGAAGGAGGAAAGAAAGGTCTTTCTTCAGAACACAGAGATGGAATTGGTTGAAACAGCTCCAATCAATTGGGCCGCAGTATCTGAGATGGTATTTTGATTCCAGCCCTACAGCAAGAGACAGCACAAGGCCAGGCGAGGGCAGATTACATGATCCCTCAAAGCCGCCTTTCACTGCAGCACAACATGTCCTCTGTGCTGTTAGAGGGCTTTTTTGGACTGAATGAAATAACACTCCACAGCTCTTGATTCCTACCTCAGGGCAGCAACAGCATCTCTCCTGCCCATCTTTCTCCAGGGAGGAGATTAAATAGCAGAGATGAATCAAAATGCAGTCAATCAGGCCAGGCAATCTGCCAAAGCAGGAAAAAGGAAGGGAGGGAGCAGAGAAGGTACCTCCACACTGAAGTGACCTGTTTAAATGCTGCTGCTGAACACCGAGCCTCTGGATCTCTCCAAGGCTCCAAGAGACAGGAAGAGAACACAGAAGCGGGAACCTTTCTCCTACTCTGGAGGACAGGGACAAGCACACAACACTTCTCAAGCATCAGCTACACTGGAGGAAAGGGGCAGACTCAGCTGGAGGAGCTGAAGACACAGTACAAGGCTCATCCAGCCTGGTTCTGGCAACTCAGACCTGGCAATGACCTAGAGAGGAGAATGAAATTCAAACGTGCACTACTTCAGGAACTAAGGAAAATGCATCCCTCAGCCCAAGGGATTACGCAGCTTTAAGGGGCTCTGCTAAGTCCCAGCCCACAAGACCCTCTCTGAGTAGAGGTACAAAGGTCAGACCTCCAGACCCTCCTGGGCCTTGATGGGTATCTGCACACAGGGCTTTTCCACTTTCCAGCAGCAGTCACATAGCTGGAGCCAGCTCCTTTGGCCACAGAAGCACAAGCTGCTGGGGTTGGAAGCAAGGGAAGTTCCTTCAGTGGCTCTCTGAATTTTAGCCACATTAGGCCAAAGACAGCTGGAGTCTGGGAACAATTCACATTGTGCTACCACGTCAGAGTCCTGCTCTGAACCAGAGCTCTGCTGTGCCACAGTGCTTTGCACAGACACACAGAGAAGGTTTTCCTCTTCCAACAGCATCTGCCTGCACTGGGCATCTGGTTAACCTGCAAGCCACAGCAACCACTTGGCAGGAAGAAACTGCCAGCACTACACGAGCAGGCTGAGTTCAGAAAGCACTGCAAAGTCTTGTCAAGAGGGCCTGAAACACCGACCACCACCTCAGAAACCCTGTGCCATCAGGGTGCAAGGCCAGGAGGCACAGAGTTCTCAGAAACAGATTGTTCACAGTATCACCCACATCTTCAAGTCAGGCAGCAGCAGGTAAACCACAGCAGGAGGGGAGATGGGAAAGCAAACAGAGAAGCACCAGAAACTCTGACGGAAGGATAGAAAAACCACACCAAGAATGGAGAAGCTAGCTGCGGTCTCTGAAAGACGTACTTGCACTCACACACAGGCACAGTTTCTTGGACTGTTTATCAAGTTCAGGAAGGAAGAGGGATCAGTCTGCCAGAAAGATCAGAGATGCTGGGGCTGTCATATGATGCTCCCTCTAAGAAACAAAACCCACAGAGTGTGCATACACAGAGAGGAAGCTACAAGGAAAGCCTTGAAAACAGCAGAGGAAACCCTAACCCCACCCCAGAAGTCCTACCTTTAACTAACTCCCCCTCCCAAAAGCTAAAGAAAAGCACAGCCAAACTTGCATTAGTTTTTGTACTGCCCTGTCCCCTCCTGCCCTTTCAACACAGCAATTGGACAAATAATTTCTTAGCCTGGCTATGTCAAGGACAGGGGGCTCTGCCCAGTCCCAAGTCTCTGCTAAGGGTGCTCAGCTGCATTTGGAAAAAACACTTGCTATGCAAGAGCACAGACATGCCAAATAATCCTTTCTTGTTCCCAGGAGCTTTGAGTCCAGCTTGTATAAAAATCAGTAGAGTCAATAAAGCTACTGGCTGTGGACTCAGCTAGAAATGAAAGGTTTGGCCAGCAAAATGATTGTACCCTGGCCTAGGCAAGAGAGTTTGCCTCCTACCCTGTCAGTAAAGCCCTGTGCAAACTCCTCATAGAACTCTACTCCATTTACAACCACTGCAGAGCAAGGGAAGAAAACCCTCAGTGGGTGAAGAGTGGCTGAGACTCCCATGCTTGAAAATGCAGGGACACCCAGGCAGGGGGGCCAGAGTGGGAAACACATCACAAGAGCCATAAAGCATCAGATGCTCTCTTGCTCCGGTTTTCAGCCACTCACACATGAAGCCCAGATGGTTTCCAGAGTGAGGGAGAAGGGTGTGCTGCTTACACAAGCAATGCCATATTTCAGTAAATATCATATGCCATCCAGACATTCTGGACTGGATCCAATTTCCGTTAGGCTTTGCTCAACTGGGGACCTGGCTCCTCCAGCAGACAGCAAACTCCATTCGTGCTAATGCATGTCTAAGGCAGATCTGTCTCAGGCAGACACACATTTTTACCAGATGATCCTTGTTACACCTGGCATGAAGAGAGGATTTCCAATGTTCAGTCAATCAACCTCTGCTTCCAGCCTCAGCTCAGACAGAAGTGAGTTAACTCTTCCTCACCAGCTCAGTGTAGGAATGTGCAGGCCACAGCAACCTGCTCCTCCTTCTTGCCTCTCTGGGGATCCTCAGAGTCTTCTCAGGTTCCTTTCAGGTGCTTCACCTCAACGTCCTGTGGGTACCTGCAGTGCTAGGAAATACCTACCCTCTTTGTTTGATAACTATCACAAAAGACACAATACAGTTGGCAGTGCCTGGAGATGAGGTGTGAAAGTCTCTTTGTAATGTCAGACAGAAAAGAATATCTTGAGTTCTTTCCTTAGGTCCTTTTCAAATGATAATTATTAAACTTGTCTCTAAACTACTGGGGAAGAGCAAAAGTAGGAAGTATTTCAGCAACCCCCTCTTTGACATGCTAAGTTTTAAGGAAATGAGGATGTTCTTCAGTGCATGCATAGTCCCAGGCACAGACTTCCTTGATACAAAACAGAATTTTAAAAGAGAATTTCCCTACTCCTGATTACTGCTTGCTGCACTAGGATGACGCAGTTCTCTGCACAACCTCTGTCTAGCAGCCTATCTGGCTTCAGGATCCTCTAGTAGCCAAGGTGAACGAGGTCTCATCCAAGGCATTCTTGCAAGCACTCACCTTTTCAGGACACAGTACTCCAAAGATATGCATCCCTCAACCTGCCAATGAGCAAATGTAACCATGAAAGAACAGCAGTAGTGGGAATCAACAAAACAAGGCAGGAATCATTCCCCCAAAGAACCAACATATATTTTCTCTGACCAGATCTTCATTGCCTGCTTCTCTTTCAGAAAGCACAGCACATACTTCAGGCAGCTTTGAAAATCAACTTCCTTTTAAAAACCAAGCAGAACTCTTGAACAGCAGAACAAGCTTGGCAGAGGGACTGTAGATGTCTGGCTCACTGGCAACGATGACAAAAGCAGGGCTCTCCTCCTACAGCCCATATGCACGAGACACACCAGAATGGACAACACCTTTGTAGAAGCCAAACCAGAGACCCGACAGCTTTTTTGGCATTTCTTTTGGACAGTGAAGCCAAAAACGCACACACTCATGAGCCAGTATGGCGTAGGTTTAATGGGAAAAACAGCAAGCAAGTTTTGTTCCATTCAAGCTCTGAGTTCATTGGGGTTTGCCAGCATTAACACGCTGGTCACTGCACTTGAACTGCAGTGGCTGTGCAGCCACGTCCTCCTCACACACACCAAGGGCCAAAGCAGGAGCTGGGCACTCATAAAGCCACAGCAAATGGCACTGCTGAAGCTGTTCTTGCCCTCTTAAGGGACAAGAGCCTCTCTAGCTCATTACTTTGCTCTTCTGTGGCTTCCTAACCCATGGCTGAGAGCCTTTCCCCTCCCCAGGCCTCCCAGACCCTGCGTACTGGATAACCTCTGCCTTCTCCCTGGTGTTGCATCCAAGCTCCCAAACAAAAGATGTGTCATTCAGAGTAAAGCCTCAAATAAACTGTTCTCTCTGGGAGCAAAGGATTTTATTTGAAAAACCCAAACCAGATATCTAATATATAAAGCAGTTCTCAAAGATCAGAGCTCCAGGCATGTTAGGCTCAGCCCAGGAGCACGGGTGTCTGTGAACCCTGGTTTCAGCTGTTAGACTGCTGACAATACATGACCATCCTTATAACAAAGAGGAACAAACCGAAAAAGACCTTTTACATCAGCCCAGCTGGTGACATATTCCTCAAAAACTCTGACAAGTTGTAACTATTTTAAAGCACACACGTATACCAGCATGGTGCAGGGCACCTCTCCAGTTACTTCCATGGCTTCCTTAGCATTCTGGAAGATGGTGCTGGCCTTGTTCAGACACTTTGCTCAGTCCTTTTGCAAGCTCTGAGTGTCTGTGTGTGTCTCCCACGACTACTCCTCCTGTGGGACTCATGCTGTAAATCTTGGTATTGCTACAGCAATTTCCCAGTCTAATCACATGCCTTGTTGCATTACCACAGCAGTGATAGCTGGTTGAACCACACACCACATCCTTGCAATTGTTTCTATTACTCACAATTGACTTATTTATTAAATTTCAGCTTGCCAAGCCTTGCCAGGAGATGAGCAAGAACCCTGTCACCCCTCTGTGCTGTTGATCAGAGTGGCAGAAGGCAGGTGAGTAGGCTGTGAGTCTGAGCTGTGAAACAGTCCCAGCAATTTTGTAAGTTCATGCTTTCTCCAGCAGCCAAGCTCCCTTGCATCTACACACCAGGGCTTGAGTCCTGGGAAGCAAAACCTTGAATGGCAACAGAAATCAGAAGGGAAAGTAGATGCAAATGAAGACTGAATTAATTTGAGATTTTAGAGCAGACATGTATTTCCACAGACTTGCTTGTAACATGGCAAGAGGTGCAGTGCCCACACCAACCCTCACTTGCAGAGCTACCCAAGAGCCATCCATAACAGCAAAGTGAAGTGCCTCTGGATGCAAGGAACTCCTCTTGTGGGGGATTTCCTAGGCTTGCAACAAACAGCCTGATAGCTCCTGGCTGCTTCAGAGGCCCAACCCACCATCTTGTGCCTCACAAACACTCCTCTGACAAAAGACTTTGACTCCTTGCTTTCAAAGGGGAACAAACAGAAGGCAAGTTCAGACAAGGCTCATGGCTGCTTGCCCAGCCAGGCCTCAGCTAGTCCTTCATAGTAAATATTTGTTCTTAATTACACTGTCGTTTGCCCCGGGAGCTTGCCTGCAATCTGTAGGAGGGAGGGGGATTATGTTGTTGATAGGTAAATAATAGCTCTTTCATCCAGAGAACCCAGTGCATTTTCCGGAGATGAAAGCCTCCTGAATGCTTTCCCCATAGGTTACGGTAAGGATTTTAAATCTTTGTCCCACTCAAGGACATGCCAAAAACTCCCACATTCGGTTCAGAGAGAGTGAGCTTAGAGCTCCACTGTGACAGCTCCCTCTCCAGCCTTGCTGCGAGCTGGAGTCAAGTGGGAGAGGCTCAGCTCTGGCAGCGTGGGTTAGGCAGGATCTGGTCAGCCATCGGAATGTGACAGGAGAACAGAGTCTGCTGCTGACCAGCAGCACCCAGCACATGCTGCTCTCCATGTTCTGTCATGTCTGCTCATCACCCTGAAGCCAGGAACGAACTCCATCCCTCCTGGTCCCCAGGTCCTGCTTCTGCCCAGCACACAGCTATGCTGCTTCCTGTCTTCCCAGCTCCTGTCTGGAGAGCTTCCAAGGAAGGGTGAGGCACTGTCCAAGCACAGAGCAGCTATGTGAAGCAATCCCACAGACGACATGTGGGAAGCAGCCAGTTCTCACTCTCCACAAAAGCCAGCAAGTGTAAGTTTTGATCTTCCGGCACTCAGCTTCCAAAACATCAAAATTACAAATATTTATCAGCAGGACTAAGGGAAATGTAAGCGAGACAGAAGACCTCTGCTCTGTCTGAGGAGGAAGTGAGAAGTGACTTCCTCCCACCCACCATGAGAAAACCTCTCTGACCTCTGGGAAGCAAGGAGCGCAAGCATTCCCTCTCTCCCTGAGCCACCAAGCTAATGTCACTGCCAAAGCATCCAGCAGCTCAGAGACAAGCTAACTTCAACCACACATTACCCATTTCTTCCATAAAGAGGAAAACCAAACAAAAACACCAATTAAAAAAAAAAAAAAAAACACCACAGGCAATCAAAACTGGTGTCTAACCATGCTACACCTCCTACATTCCTAATCCCTTCCCAGTCACCAAGCCCAGCACAGAGCACAGAGGATAAATGCCTGTGAACACCAGAAATGAAAAGAGCCTTCAAAGGCTCTGAACTTTCAGGGGAAAGCCAGACACACAGAAGTCTGACACTATAATATTTGAAAATCTAAGATAAACTGCCCTCCTTTCCTCCCACATTCAGCCCATCATTCACAACAGGTTTTTTGCATGTCCCAGCCAGGTAGGAGCAGCTACAGGGCTGATACTGCACTTCTCATGCTCAGGAAAGCAACACAAACCCTCCAGCACCACCTCTGCTCTCTTGCCCTCCTTGTCTTATCATGTACAAGCAGATTTGCCAGGCTCAGATTTGTTCCTCCTTCTAAACATCATCCAGGCCTTTTATTTTTCTTTGCTCTAAACTCTGCTTAAAAGAAAAAAATATTGTCATTCTCTGCCCCCAGCTGTAAAGGGCTGACTTGAAATCTGTTGCCAGCATGCAATAAATATTTGTACAGTTCCTTTGTAACTTCATTCATCTCTCTCTACTGCAAAACTTGAATCATGTAGAATTTTTCCCCTCTTACCCAAGGGCTTCAGTTTTCTAGACAGAAATTTAATGAAGGCTCAGAAAATCCCCAGTCCAATATCCTCTGTTAACAACCCCGTATTGAGCTGGAGTTTTTCAGCCTGACCCACGTATGAAATTATCTGTGATGAGAACAGCAGAAAAGAGAAATATTTGCTCCATGCATCCTCCCCTCTACAGGAATACCCCCACAGCTGGGGGACAGCCAGTCCCAGGCCTCACACCTGGACTTTTACACAAGCCCCAACACCATGAGAGTTCAGACAAATGGTTCATTGGATTATGCCCAGTAAAGGACAGCACTGGAGCTATGGGACCAGAAATGTAACTGGTGTCAAGTCTTTCCTCTGGTATGTTGCTGTGTCCTACCCACCCGAATCTCTTTATTACATCCTTTAGATGTTGACTTTGCTTCCTGCCACTAAATTCGTCAGACAAGCTTCCTTGCTATTATGGTAGTTACAAGGTACATGGTTAGAGGCACATTTTATAGTGTGCCTAAACAAGAAGTTAAACCTATAAATCTATGTAAGAAGCACATTACATTTAGAACAAGAAGTGAGCAAGGAGGGAAGTCTTGAAAGGCCACTTTCAAACAATCCTTGTTTATCCCTGACTGAGGCCAAGCCTTTAACAAAAATCTGCCAACAAGCCCTAAATCACCTGTAAAAGCAAAAGGCACCTTAAAACCAAAAGTACCAGTAGGTCCATGTTTCTTGCCCAGAGTCCCACTCCAAAGCTTTCCAGAACTTAATCACCAGCTTACAACCTTGTAAAAGATGGAAAATCTTGAATTTGGGGTTAATATGTATTACTCCTTATGAAAGGGGAGTGGAGGCAGCCAGGGAGCATAAATATGTTTACATACAAAGGGTTGAAACCTAAAGAAAAAGTTCCAACAAAACAAATTACTTTCAGTTTAATGTTGTCGTTTGGTTTTTTTCCTGATTCAGGACAAACTACCATTAAATGCTAGCAGCAAGGAGGAAGGGTGTTTCTCCTAACTCTGCTCTCTAACATAGATGTAGAGTACTGCTGGAGAAGCAGAGAACAGGGTTGAACAGATTTCTCATCAAAACCTGTAAGCCTGAAAAGAACTATCAGGCAACAGCAGTTACTGGTGACTTCTGGAATGAACTCACCTTGAAACCAAAGCAAAAAGCCCAGGCTCTTGATCCTTACAAGTCCCTTGAAATAATGAGAGGAAGGATGCACATATATTTAAGTTAATTCATTCAGAGTCTAGGTGCACACCCCCTTACCTTCAGCCATACAGAGTATAAATATTCACCAGGGAATGGAGCAGGGCAGGGGAGACCAGAAGAAACACTACACATCTTGTGAGTCACAGCAAGCCATAACAGAGGATTCATTAACTGGATTCAGGTGATCCTATTAGCTTTGCAATTGCTGCACATCAGGCTGCAGAGTAATTAGGGCTGCAATTCAGAAAGATTTACCAGAACATTTTTTATTAAAACACAGTGGTTGTTAATCAGCCTGACTAAAGCCTTCAGAGCTATTAGCCTGCTGCACAGAAGTCGTAATTACTTCATCCACTGGGGAAGAAGGCATCAAAGAAATTGCCGGGGATCATCTGCAGGTTTAGAGGACCAAAGGAAGGCTGGGGAATTTAATGGGACATCTCCCTTTGCCATCACCACAGGTTTTTGATCAAGTTTCCAAGTAGAGCATTTGAGAGGCCATCAGAGAATGTAAGAACATCAAGCCTACACAGGAAGGATTTGCCATCGGAAGTATGCCAAGGCAACACCCAGATGTATTAGTTGACTCAGAGTTACTGTGTAAGTCCTAATTGCTGCCTAAAAGTTTAGTGGTCCGCCTGAATTACATGATCTCTATCTGCTGAGGATGTTTGGCCACCCTGCAGCATCTCAGAGAAGCAGGGCCTGCATTTCCTCTTCCGGAGGCAGAGCATTTTTCAGTGCAGACAGATTCAACCACTCCAGAGAGGGCTAAAGGGCATCTCCTGCCAGAGCAGTGAAGCACCATCAGCTCCTGGGTTTCCCAGTGTAGAGCTAGCCATGGAATATCAGGATACATTCCAGCTCCAGTCCCTGACCTCACTTCCACCAGGTTAAGGCAGGTTTGATTCAGGTGACAGACAGCTGGGCTCAACCCCTGCCACAGGACTGAGAAAGAACAAAGCATTTGGGCACCTGCTGCTTTGCCCTGCTCTGCTTCACAGGCACTACACACGCAGCCCTGCACAAGAGCAGTAGGGCAGAGGCACCAACACAGGCCAGAGAAGAAATTATTTCCCTTCCAGTCTCTCAGACCAGACTTGGTGAGTGTAGCACAGGGGCTCTGCGAGTCAGGCTGACCCTCCTCTGCCACCAGCACTGCCCATCCCCTTTCCTAGCCCACTTTGTTCAGAGGTTTACTACCAGCACACAGAACATCCTTTCCCAGTTTCCCAGCTTTCCTAGTTTCACCCCCACCAGAGCAGCTGGCAGGCGCACTCCTGCTGGGAGGGACCCAGCGAGCTCCACTGCCCGGCTGATACACCATGAGACCACACTGTGATAGCTCCTCTGCAGGGAACCCTGCCAGACCCTCCAAAACCAACACCCTCGCCCATATTAAGCAATACAGTTTATCAACAGTTTAAAGGGAAGCTCAGAAAGGAGAACATGATAAAAAAGCAAGTGGAAATATGTGTGCACACACAGGCTGTGAGGATGCAGAAATAACACTGGGGAAATAACAAGGTGCCAACCCTCACCACAGGCTCTGGGAGGGGGGAGATCTGCGTGTTAACCAGGCACCTTCAGAAGAGATACTTTGACTTTTATGCTCTGCAGAGCCAAGAGTTTGATGGATTCTGCTTTGCCCAAGGTTTCTGAATAACTGCCCCGGTGCCCAGCCTGGGCTTGTGCCAGTGGGAATAGCTCAGTGGACATCTGACAGGGTCTCCCTCAGAAATGTCCTGCTCAGACACACAGCACAGAGAGCATAAAGGAGTTTCTAACCTGTGCAGGCTTTACTTCTGAAGATGACTATTCCATTTTAATAAGTAAGCTAAATTAACATGTTAAATATCTTACTATTCCAAGGGGAGAAGGTACAGGAGGTTTTGCCAGCTTCCCCTTCTTGAGCACTTCAAACACTTTTGCACATCCGCCCTCCAGAGAAGCCTGTACAGTGTCCAAACCTGGGGTAGGCTTTGAATCATTAGCCATGTACAACACCTAGCGCAGGACTAATGATGTAATGCAAATAATTAAACATAAAATCATGGCTGGCAGTTGATAGAAGAAGGGAGTTGGTTGGAACAGCTCATAGTGACAGTTTGTTCTTCCTTTGCCCTAATTCAAATTGCAGAGAGGAAAAGTGCTGTCCCACCTGGCTGGGTCCCAGTGCAGCAGAGACAAGGACCCCTTCAAACTTCCAGACCAAAGAAATTCCTTGTTGACTGTCTGACCAACTGCAGGGGATAACTGCCTGGCTCTGGCCTGCTGACATCCTGCTGGAAGGGGTTAAAAAAAAATAAAAAATAAAAAAGGATGCTCCAAGGACTCGTCAAGTCTTTTCCAAGTAAAGCAATAAAAATAGATCTGATCTTCATAAACCATCAAAACTGAGCTTAACTGTACATTTTGCTCCTTTGCAGCTGGACACTAGAGCTAGGTGTACAACTTGGAGCCAAATGCTCATCAAACGATTGAGCTTCTTTGTCAGTTAACAAATAAACCATGAACACACTTCAGTTTTGATGACCCTACTCATTGTGTTCAATTACTCAGTTTAAATATATTTCAGCTAATAGATAATTCACCAATTTTTGGTTGCCCAAACCACATGGTGACTTCCCAACATAAGATCACATAAATCACATATTAAATTTGGAATCCAAGTGGAGACAGCCTTAAGGGTGCAATTTGCTTTTCTAGACACTGTTTAGGGACTATCTAACCACTGGTTTGAGAGACCCCTTCCATAGTCGCCTCTTAAAATCTAGGCCAGAATTCCCTTTTACTTTAAAATTGAAAGTCATGCAAAGGTTTCCAAATTACAGACTCATTCCAGTGACACTGCTGAGAATAAACTATTAACATTCCCATGAAGCTCTTAAATTTAAAGTGGTGCATACACAGCCGGAAGCCCTCCGAGCTGTTTTCCTTTGAATCTTCCTGAGTTGTTTTTTTTCCCTGAAGTCTTCATTGAGATTTACTGGACATAAATAAAAAAGTTAAACATTTCCTCTTCTGGTACATCACATCAATTGATACTTGACTCACAGACCTTCCAGGCCTAGAAGGCTTTGCATTCTTAAGGGACTATGTCTCCAAAATGAAGCTTTTTTTGGTATGTTTTCCTGTTTATGCTTTCATTGTGTTGCAGTTGTAGTTTGCTTTTTTTGTTTCCATGCACAGCAAGAAGCAATTTCGATTAACAAATTACAGATTCCTGTAAATTTTCCTCTACTTGGGGAAGGTAAACAGGAGGTTTGTGGGGCAGAGGAATAATAAAAAAAAAACCAGAATAAGGGTTATAAAGATGAAAAGTAAACAGGCTAAGCAGCTCCTTAAAAATCCTTTGCACAGAAGACACCTGTCTTCCAGCAGGCACAGGAGAAGCAGTGACATGAAACAGCAAAAGGGGATATACTGAGACCCAGCAGCAACACAAGAGTTTGTGAAAAGCCATTGGCTTTTATCAGAAAGGCGTGCCAACAGCAGAACCACCCGTTCCTCTCCATCCGTGTCTGCAGGAAACATGATAAAAACCTTCACCAAAATATAAATAAGGAGTTGGGACTTGCCAGCTTGTTATTTTTTCTGACAGCCATGCCACAGGGGTGCTAATTGGGCTCACATCCCTGCTGACTGGGGCACTAGAGATAGTGGAGGGCAAAGGTGGTGCCCACCCTAAACTGGCTCTCACTGCTTATTCTGGAGCCACGCACCTGAAGTCTTGTTTAGAGCCAGGAAGGAGGAAGACAGACAGACCGGAGGCAGGCTGTGCTCTCCGTTCAAAGCTTTGCTCTGCTCACCAGGAGCATCTGAATGCAGGCAGTTGAAAGTGGCTCTCTGCTTTTTGGTGTTGTTTGTTGCTTTGTATTCCTGTCCACAGTCACTGGTAATGGAACACACAGCAAAACTCCCCACTTTTCCACTCTGTTCTTCCAAACAGCAGTTCACCCAAGCCCCAGCACTGGCTGCTCAGCCAGGAAAGGCCTCTGCTTTCAGGAAACTGATTACTTCCACCAAAGCTGCCTTAGTAGCAAGTATAGTGAATGAAGAATGCCCTAAGGAGAAAAGAGACAAGTGAGAGTTTGGCACAGAGCATCCACCCCGCCCTGCTCACTGAACACCTGTCCCTCCCAGTGCTGTGAAGAGCATTTACCAGGGCTGCCCCAGAGCTGGACCTGGAAGTCAGCCTATCCTCAAACCCCACCCCCAAGACCCTCCTGTGTGCTCCCCACCTCCTCCTGACCAAGCCTTCTCTTCTTCATGGCTTCCCACAGGGCAGGATGCTGCATTTCTCCAGGGAACACCTTCTTAGGTGAGGATCAGGATTCCAGCAGTTGGGTACTCTGGCCTGACACCTTACTCCTATGCTCAGAGGAGGCCTTGGAGAAGAAGGCTTGGACCATGAGGTCACGATTTGTTAAAAGCTCAGAGCTCAATCTTTCTGCTGGTGGCTTGGTCCAGAGTCTGTTCACAGCCAGTGCAGGACATCCCTTTCCATCTGTCCCCTGCCTGGCTGAGCACCCTGAAGCTGGTATGTTCCTTCCACAGCCAGCAGCACAGGGATTCCCCTTCCTGCAGCAGACCAGATCCCAACAGCACACACAAACAAGAGTTCTTGAATCTTCTTTTTGCAGCAAGCCTCAACTCTTGCTCCAGTTCTTCCACCTTCCTGAAATCCAGTGCCATGCCAGGTGACTCAGGGCTCTGCAGGAATGTTGATCCCTTCAGCCTCACAGCTCTTCACTGCAGGGTATCTGTCATCTGTAAGGGGAGAAATACCACACAGCAGCACCTGGCCAGCAAAGCATTAATATTCCAACAACCACATTGCAGAAGAACTGAGGGAGAAAACCAACGACAAGGGCAGGCCTTGATCTGTGAGACGGAGTGGAGCACCTGACAAGGACTGAGAGCAAGATGCAGTGAACTCAGTGACCAGGCACAGCATTTCAGCAGTGACCATGGAGAGCCACAGTCGATGTTTCCAGACTTGACTGGTGACCAGGCAGGATTAAAGCACCACTTACATAATTACAAGGTTAATAGATGTTACAAGCACGTTACCAGGTGTCGTGACTTGCTGGAAGCACATCCCAGAAGATAGCAGAAGCAATTATATTCTGCTCACTATCCAGCTGCATCAACCACCTGTAGGCACTACTTAGCAACCCTTTATGAAAGGAAACTTTAGCACAAAGATGATCTGCTGTGCCCACATCACTGTGTATGTCCTCTGAGTCAGCCCTGCTCCCTGACAGAGTTTATCTTAAACAGAGCCCAAGAAAGAAAACCAAACCAGCCATCAAACTGTGCACTGTCTGTAATGGAGTAGAACCCTTGGATGACACAACCTGCCATGGTGAAGAGAAAACAACAGAGCCAGCCACCTGGGGAATGAATGGGAATTCACATGGCAGAACATGGTTGTTCTACTGACTTTCAGGCAAAAATCAATTATCCTGGGAGGGCCAGAAACAATAGGAAGTGGGAAATTAAGATACAGATGGCATATCAATAGCTAAAAAGCCTTGTCCTAACTCATACGGGAAGCATGGGACAGGGAACTACTGTATCACTTGTCTTAGGCCAAGCTTTGCCAGGTCTCCTGTCCAAGCTGGACTGCCCAAAAGGGACTGGAAGTTTCCAGGAAGTAGCAGGGGTTTGTACATCAGTGTAGCTTCACAAACCTGGTCCAAGGCAAGGCCTATAAAGCTTCTGAGGGAAGAAGCAGTGATCAGCCTAGAGCTGGGCAACAAATAGAACACCAACACCACAGCACACCTGTGAGCAGGACACAGAGAGTGAAAAGCCAAACGAGTCCAAACCCGCAAGGGCATGACGGCATTTTTGAGGAACTTGCAACACCACCTGCAGGGTGGGGATGAGCAACCAGTGTCCACACCTTGTTGCATTGTAGTCATTCACATGGGATCATGCTGGAACACCTGCTGAACATGAATATGCAGTTAGGGACCCTCACAACCCCCACCAAGGCAATTCACTTCTCACAAACAGGCACCGGCTCTCACCCTGCTTGCAAACGAAACACACAGAGGCACCACAGGCTCCGTGCACGGTGCCGTGACGTGGGCAGGACAGGCAGGAGGCAGCTCTTTGGTTTAACAGGTTGTCTAAAAAGGTTCATAAAAGCAACTGTCTGTAGAGAACTCCCCACCACAAACAGCTTCAGCACACTCCACCCAGCCCACATGAAAGATGGCCATGAGGGACAGGCCAAGCCTCCGACTGGTCCAGGCTCCAGCTATGGGTCTAGGTAGGGGAAAGAAACACCCCACCCCAATAACCCACTTACACGAGAAGAAAAGATATGTGGGTTTCTGCATTTTCAGCAATGCCATACAACTTTAACTACTCAATGGGTATATTAGCATGTCTGCTTTGGGAAAAAAATCACACAGCCCTTTTCTTCTCCTTATTTAGTGTCTTATTCAAATAAAACCTGGGAAATTAAACACTCCATCCATGCACTGCAGCTTGAGTCAGTATACAAATGACAAAAAATTGCTTTTAAAACCACCTTTCCCTGGTTTTTTTCTCAGGTTACTCCTCCTCTGGTAACACAAAGCAGAATCTGTCTCTTCCCTTCTGCTGAAGCTGACATCAAACAGCAACTTCACCACATCATAAGTTACAATTCAGGCTACTCCTGGAAAAAGATGATCCTTTCCTAACTAAATGCTAAAGCTCTCCTGGCAATTCTCTTCCTATTGTCTGTATCCAACCCTGTATTTATAAGATTAACCTCAAATTAGGACAGTTTCCTCATTCTTTCCTCACTCTTACTACAGCCTGGCTCCTGGGAACCTGATCCTATCTTCCATAGAGGTTCCTCCCTGTTGATAGGAAATATCTAGTGTATGTGGGCAGGAAGCGCCAACAGAGGATAATGAGGATTAAGAGAGAGTCCTTGTTAGGATTTATCACCACAGCACATCAGGAGCCTCAGTGGGCCATTTGATCAACAGGAACATTAGGAACTGTCTCACACTCCCACACAGTGTCTCGCCCCACTGTGGTGTGTGTTAAAGTAGCACACGAGGGCTTTGAGGGCAGGATGAGTCGGCCTGACCCATCCACGTCATCCAGTTCTCCTTAACCAGAAGCACAGTACTTAAGGAGTGATGAGAGAGCTGCGCCAAAAAAAGACGTCAAAGAAAGCAAATCCTTTTGGAGTTGGTTTCCTGCCCAAACATTCCTCAGAGGAGAGAAGAGGCAGGTCTGTTGACACAGGCAATGGCTTTCCATCACCTAAGAATTCTGTCCATTTCAGAGTGACTGGTGCTGGTGAAGAACAAGATGTTTCTGTTGGTACAAAGACCTTCTTGTTGCTTGGGCTGTCAGTTTGCAATGTCCATCTGATATCAGATGTACAACAGCCTCAGGAGTCTTCTCCAGCCATGCCCTTCAGCAGCTCTCTTTACTGAGAGAGCACAGTATCTCCAACCTCCACAAAAGCTCTTCACACGCACAATCACAATGCGCCATAGAGCTTATTCCAGGACAGCATTTTTTTTGAAAAGCAGAGGAATCACAGCCACTAACTATTGTTGGATCAAGCTTCATCCTGCCCTCTTGTCCTGTCTTCTACAGTACTTAGCAGCAGGGAAGAGTGTAAGAACAGGCCATGCAGCTATGTAGCACGTAACTGTGTTACATTACTAATGCTTGCCCAGGCTCCAGCTCTTTGCAGATGTGGGATTTTCTCAACAAGATACTGTGTATTGATATTCAAAACCACTCAATGGATTTTCCTTGCATTAGTTACTCTAATGGCCCCCGAGCCCCCGAACTCTGTTGTTCACCATAGATTCATACAATGCATTTATCCAGTTTGTTCTTGGCTCTTTTTCTAGAGGCTCTTTGGGGTTTTTTGACCATACTCAGAATCAAGCCTTGCTCCCATAGCACAGTTCTTTGCACTTCGGAGATCTCTCTCCCTTGTGACATTATCCCATTTTGAGATGGATTGCTTTGCTTTTCTCCGCATCATATGCTACAACCCCACCACTCCGTATTGCAAGAACTTCCTACAGCTATTCAGTGCAGCTTTTGGGTTTTGCTACTCTGAATAGTCAACAGAAAACTTCATCTGCCACTTATTCTTCTTTTTCATTGACAGACACATTCAACAGTTTTGGCTCTTCGCAGGTCCTTGTTGTATCTGACTGATGCCAATTCTCCACTGGGAAAGTTCACCCCTCACCTCTCTGCCTTTGTTTCTCATCTTTTGGTTTATTATTTATTCTTTAGAGACCCCCTGATGAGATATCCCAAAACTCTGAGAGTACAACAGGGCCTCTGCCTGGCCATGGTCCAGCCATCCATGGAGTATCTTGAAAAAGACCTGTTTTCCCATCTGGTCTCTCAGCCCAACTCCTCATCTTCCAGGCTTCAATAATGTTCTCCAGGAAGGCTCCCAGTTGTGTCAGTGAGGAAAGGAGAACAGCTGCAGCCCAGGCACAGCACAGTCCCTAATGCCAGGACCCACACAAGGCAATGGAGCAGCCAGGCAAGGAGGCTGAGCTCCTCTGGCTGAGCATCCTCGACTCTGCTGAGCTCAGCCTAAGCCAGACCACTGCAAGAACTTTCTGGAGTTCAATTTCTTTTTCCTGGGGGGAGCTTGAACTGGTCCCCACAGAAACACCACCAGCACTTCCTCCTGCAATGCCCTGGGGCAGCCACAAAGAGAAGGGTCATTAGTCAGCAATCCAACTTGCTCCCAAAACCTGTAAAACATCTGGAGAGAGAAAAAAAAATGTAGCTCTTCCTATTATCCCTTTCACTCGATACTATTCCTTAACCCATGGAGGTGAACAGAGTGCAGACTTTTCCTCCTAGTGACAATCTCCCATCCTGCTACCCATCCCCAGCTTCTCCCCAGATTGTGCCTGTGGATTTCAGTCTTCAATTCCCAGCCACACCATGCTTTTGCAAAGGGCGCCTTCAGCCTCCTCCACCCCAGAGCTCCCTTTGTTCCAGTATCCAGAGAACAAGCCTCAGGAAAAGCACCTTCCTCTTCTTTCACAGGGAGAGACCGATTGCTTCAGATAATGGCATTAAGTGAACAAGTTGGACACTGAGCAGCAAGATTAGTTCCCACAAAGACTGGGTAGTAATGAGAGCGGTTAAAGACAGGTAATGAGTGGGTGGCACCTGTCAGCTTCATAATGTAGATTATAATTTGTTTATTACTCTTGCTGCTGCTTTCGCTGCTGTTGGAATGCAATTAATTAATAGCACCGATGAGTCCTGCCGAGTATCTGTCATCCCTGACCTACAAACATCCCTGGGCTGCCACCGCACAAGCAGCAGCACTGGACATGTGGTGGCATCACACGGACAGTAGGAAGGATCCCACAGGTCAGGGAGAAAAGTTAAGAACTTCATAAACAAACCCAAATGCTTCCCCACAAGGAACAGGCTCACAGAAATTCTGGAGATTCAAGAACCATCATCCAGAGTTTTGTTGACTGCAAACTGTATCTCAAGGAAAGCACTGATTCTGTATCAGGAGTGCACACTGGCAAACTGCAGCTTCAAACATGACTGACTTTGTTTTATTAAAAATACCAACATTTGTAAGCCTTGCTTCATGCACACACACTTCATGCACTTCTCTCCCTTTTTACCAGATTTAAAACTAGACTGGACATTTCTCTAAGTTGCCTGAGCAGCTGGCAACACAGGAAAATAACAAGCTGGCTGCTCTGGGCTTTTTCAGATAGAGGGTTTTTGCAGATCAGGCCTTTATTTGAACCCCCATCAGCATGGCACCCCTCAACACCAGTGCCTTCACCACGTCCTGCTGCAGGACTCGCAGGATGGAGGCAGCCAGGGTGAACTGAGAACCTCAGCCTCACTAACTTTCAGTAACAACTCTCCTCCTCTCCCCAAACCACTTAAATCCTTCCCTTTGCAAAGAAAAACACACTGCAGGGACATAAATAAAAACCAGCGGTGAACTTCAGCACTGAACTGCACTATCAGTGCATGTTTGGGCACAAGCTAATGCCCACTGAAGTCAGCAGAAGTTTGGAAAGACAAAACACCTCCCACACAAAGGAGAGACAGAGGAAGCAGTCAGAGCTGCCAGGCAGATAAGCTGCCTGTCAGAACAGGCTTGGACTGTCCTAGCAGGAAGACGTTGTCCAATGAGAGGGAAAGCTATTTGGGGAATGAATGAATAGTGAAGGTTCTTGTTGGAAAAAAAAAAAAAAAAAAAAAAAAAAAGGAAGTG
>VXAD01007340.1:422756-590811 GCA_013399195.1 Dicrurus megarhynchus
TTCTCCCGCCTCCCGGTCTCCCGCCTCCCGGTCTCCTGCCTCACGTTCTCCCGCCTCACGTTCTCCCGCCTCACAGCCTCCCGCCTCTCGTTCTCCCGCCTCACAGCCTCCCGCCTCACGTTCTCCCGCCTCACGGTCTCCTGCCAATTTGCAGCGGTTCCCACACAGAGGCCACTCCAGTGGCTGTTGGACCTTGAGCATGGCCCCCAGAGAACAGCCACGTTTGGTGCTGAGACACGTGTGGGAGCCCGGACCTGTTGGTGACACAGCAAGAGGCCAGAGCACAAAGCCAGCAGAGAGGGGAACTATGCAGTTTGCATAAAGGAACTCACAGGAACAGGACGTGGAGGTTGGATGGGACTCCCAGGAGCTGCTGTCCCTGGTGAACAATCCCTCAGGCACCCTCTCACCCCAAATTACACTTAAGCCAGCCCAGCACTCCACAATGAAGAGACAGATTTGAGGAAGCACGGGAGCAAATGGCACAAAATCCAGAAGAAAGCCTGTTTTCACACACATTCCGAGCAGCCCAGAGCACAACTATCACAGCCTGTGCCAGTAAATACAGGGATGTGTTTATTAGCTGAACTATTTGCGTGCCTTTACAACACTGCAAATAGCCTGATTTCCTCACATAAAGGATAAAACAAGAATGTAACAGCCCACAAATAACCTGGTTACCTTGGAAATGTGAGCACCCAAACTCAGACGGTAGCAGGAAGCATCTGCTTTTCCACGTGCATCTCTGGGTGTGGCAACAGCAGGCAAGTGCAGAGCTGCAAAGGTTGACTTGCATCATGCTCAGGATGTGTTTGATGCCACACCAAGGAAAGGGTAGACACAAGCAAGGGGAAAAAAGCTACAAGCACCCACAAAGACCCTTCCCTGAGCTTGTGTTCTGCTCACAGGGCTCCTGATGCTGGGCTTCCCAGTGGGGAGTTACAGATTAGCTTTGTGCTTTTGCCATGACTTGAAATGGAGGGAGAAACTTTTTGAAAGCACCTGGGACCTGTGGTCCCTCTAACTGTTCAAATGAGTAAAGATAAAGTCATCCACTGGGGGAAAAAAAAAGATAAATTCCCACTCATATCACCTGAGGGCTTGTGGCATCACGTGTGAAAACCCAGGGACTGGAGATCTCTGTGCCCAGGCAGATTACCTGGTTTTGTAGAGTAGAACACCACAGAGCATCTTACGAACAGCTCATCTGGAATCAATGGGTTAACCGAGGAGTTTCTCCCTGCTGCGTGTGGGAAGCTGTATCTCCTTGCCAAATTCCACTGCTCTGAACATAACCAGCTTTCTCACTCAGCCTGTGCTCCTACGCTCAGCTAGTGCTCGTGCCTGCCTCTGCAAGGGAGTGTAGACAGACCCCACGCTCTCTTTTCCCTCTGTAACTATTTCTCCAGCACTGCCCCTTGCCTGATGTCAGCTCTCTTCTCCTCACTGAATTACAGGACATCAGGTCTCCAAGGAAACCCATCTGAGATTTGTAAAACACTGATGGCTGAAGACCAGCCAGGCTGGCTGCTCCTTGCTGTTGAGGCCGGGAAGCTTGGAAAAAGCTCCTCTAGGTCCTGCTTGCAGGCAGCAGGATGATTTTTCAGACTCCTTCCTTTGGCAACAGGGCTTTTGAGTGCCACAGTGCCAGGACACTCACAGCATGACCCAGGATCAGGTCCCCGAGGAGCAGCCTGGTGGCTCCCTGCACACCAGCTCTTCCTCCAAGGCCACGGCAAACAGCAGTTGTGCTGCTCCCGACAGCCACAACTCAGCTACCACACCAACGTGCTTACGATGCCAACTGTTTATATCCTGCTCCACACCTTAGCAGAAAATCCCAAGAGGAAATTAGATGGAAGCAAATATAGCCATACACCCAACAAGCTGTTCTGCACTCCTTCAGTGCACAGCCAGCCTCCAGCACGGTTTCCTATCTTCCTCAAGAGCTACTCTACCATGTAATTACAGGGGAAAACCTAACGGTGTTCTTTTCCCTGCATATCAGGTAGATTTTCATTTGTTTAGCCACAAACAGGCCTCTAAATCAATATATAGATTCCCATCATGGAGTCCGGGAGTAAACAAACTCAGGCACACACTCCCTTGGCTCCTGCTTCAGCCTCTGTCTCCCCTCTGCACCCACCAGCCTGAGCTGCTTCTGGAATAAAACTGTCTTTGGTGCTCAGACCCTAGGATTAGAACAAGATGACACATACACTGAGTCTGAGGAACTGAACAATTGAACAGTCATTTAATTTCTTGCCATTCAGGTTAAAACAAGGAATGCTGGGGGGAACCCACTCCTGCTCGGTCCTGCCCAGCTACAAGCAGAGTCATGAGGAGCCACAGCTCCCTTAGCTAGGCTGAACTTAGATGTTTAGAGCCACCTTTCACCCTAAAGCATCCTCATCAGCCCCTGCAGATTTCCTACAAACCATCCAGGGAGCACAGAGGGACACAGCACAGCCCAAGTGCAACACACACCACACCCCCTTCCCCCAGGGATGCAGGAGGGGGCTCCTGCTCTCTGGGGGCCCTGGGAGAAGTCATCAGGTGGCTGCCCACAAGCCCCTGACTTCTTGCTTTCCTACCAAAATAAAGTCTGCTAACACAACAGTTGTGGGCAAGGCCTTGCCATGCCTTTGTAGGCCATGCTTAAACAGCGAACAAAAGTGTCTTTAGTTTATTTATTTTTGGCACAGAGGAATGGCTGGGGTCAAAGCCAGTCCCACTCTCAAGCTGTTCTTTGTTCTCCAGTTTATCCAATACCCCCTATCCCTCTCCTCGCCCTCCCACCTCCCCCTCTCCATTTTACCACAGGTCTTAAAAATTAAGCTGTGCATGAAACCAAACACCACACTTGAACACGGCCCAGCAAATGCTCTCCATGGTCACAGAAGGATCCTAATCGACCATAAAAAATGGATAAGAGCAGTGTGCCCTTATATGGGCAGAGGCTAGACAAGCATCTGACACAAACATCATTTTTAAAGAAAAAATAATATTTATTTGCAATATAAACAAAGTCCCAATATTGGATCAGTATATATAGGGTCACTAATTTTCCTTCATAACTCAGAAAGCAGAACCATTCCTCACTAACAAGCTCTCATTTGTACTAATCAGAAAATGCATCTTATTTTTTTCCTTTAAAGAATAAAGACCACTAACAGCACAGGAAGCCTTTACAAACCAGCTTAGCTGTAATGCAATACAGATGCACTGTCAAAAAATCCCTGAAAAAATAAATTCCTCCATGAGGTAAGATGCAATTAGGATATTCTCAATTTTCTCACTCACAACCGTACGCCCATTCTCCCTTCCAATGACCCACGATCCCAACATTGTGGCAAACAAAACCCAACAAACAAACAAAAAACAACCAGAAAACAAGAAACAGAAGCTCATTCCAACATTCTGATAACATCTTTAACAAAAACAACAGTTTCAGGATGTGACAGCGTCAAACATTCCTCCAGATGGAGATTATTTTTTTTATTATTTTTTCTTTTTCTTGAAAAAAGTACAAAAAACTGGATATTTAGAAAAAAATCCGTGGCTTTTTTTTTTTTTCAGTTACATGAGAGTTAAAGTGGACAGGGAGGGGGGAGAAAGGAGGGACTACATTGCAGCCAATAAAGAAATTTCAAAATCCGTTCTGCCCTCCTCCCAGAAATTATTACCACTTCCTCCCCTCCCAGCCTGGTAAAAGGAGTTTGCCAAACACTAGCCAGAAATACATACAAGTCTTCTCAGAATAGAAGGCACGGCATAAAGTTATTCGAAAGAGGAAGAAAAAAAATCAGAACCTCTGTTGAAAGCTCCAATCATCTCAGAATTTGCCAGTTAATATATATATTCATATATATATATATATATATATAAAAATTCTCTGTTACAATGCTCTCCTGATCATTTCCACACCTCTTCACTCCCCTCACGCGCTCCGTGCGTGACGATTGAGTCCTGTCCCGCCACACAATCCTCACTCTGCTCGCTGCATTCCCCCTCCACCCCGCACACGTGGGAAAGAATCCAGTGCGCACAAGAAACGCCAACATCGCAACTACCTTCTGGACTCGGGAAGCTGGAATGGTTTCGGGCCAGCTGGATGACGTTAAGTCAGTCAACAGGCAGCAGAGAATAAAGCCGGGCTCAGACATGCTTCTACCAACTCTGGAGGCTACAAGAGTTTTACCTCTGGCAATAGCAAACTGTTTTTGGCAGGGGTGGCATTAAAAAAAAGCTTGCGGCTTAGTCACCTTGGCTGAATCAGTGCAGAGTTTGTGATTGTGAGTGCAGGAGTGGTGAAGGGGTTGCGTTCAAGCCCAACTGGCCTTCACACATAACAAAGCTTCCTACCAGATGCTAACAACAACAACAGCAGCATGTATCTCTCTCTGGAGTACCCAGTAATATGCCAGGACATACCAAGGCTTCACAAAGTGTGCAAAATGCATTTGGTCAATATAAACATTTGATTAAAAAAAATAATAAATGATCAAACAAGAAACAGAATAAAATACTGGTTTTGCAACCTCGTCTGTACAAACAGTCAAGAACTTACATATTTAAAAAGAGTTTGAACCCAAAGCTCGAGTAAGATCTACCTTTTCTTATTCTTTTTTAAACCAAAAAAAAGTAAACTTGGGTTTTAAAACAGTCTTGGCCCAACACCTTTTGTTCAAGGTTTCCAAGTGCATAAATCTCCTCATTTTCCACAGCAAGCTAACCCCCGGTAGCTCTTCACATGTGTGCGTGTTCTGACAGTCCCAATGCACCCAGGAAAGCGGTTATTGCCGGTTCGGTTCGACAGCTGCGTTCGGAACGCTGTAACATCGCCCGTGTTAAATAACCCCCTGTAAAAACACTACCTCTTCAAACCACTTGGATCAGGATACTAGAGTGAGCGGCATTAGCCTTCGTAAAGCAGCGATCAGGCACCTCTGCCCAGAGAAGCTACTCATCTCAGAGCTGCCTGGCAAGACAGATATTTTCGTAAGAGTTGAAATACTCAAGAGAAGCGATTCGATGCTCAAGTTCCCGACCAGGCAACGTCCTCTTCATGTGGATTCCAGAGTGTTCAGCTGGAACAGGTTGTGGTTGGTGGGGGTGGTGAAGTAGAGCTGTTCACTGGGCGAGCGGTTGTCACAGGGGCTATTGAGTCCCAGAGTCCTCTCAAAGTCCAGGAGTTGGCCCATGAAGTTAAAGTTTGGGGAAATGTTGGATTTTTTCCTTTTCACAAAGTCATAGGCATCGTTCAGGGACAAGTTGAGTTTTTGCATCAAGTAAGCGACAGTGACTGTTACGGACCGGCTGATGCCAGCGAGGCAGTGAACGAGGATCCCACACTTCTTGGAACGGGCCTCATCTGAAACAAGACAAGGGGAAGAGGGAGTCTATTATTCTGCACCAAAAACACGTGGCTTTGGAGCAGGCCAGGTGGCAGCTGCAAGCTCCTAGCACCACGACAACTGCCAGAACTGGATCCCCTGTCCCTACTGACACCATCCCATGTCCCTTCGACACCCACATCTCTCTCCACAGGGCTCCTGAGATAGTCCCACTGCATGGCAAATCTGCACATCCTCAGCAAGGCCAAGCATCTCAGGTGTTTGAGAGGTATGAATCAAGTCTAGCAACACATCCTTTGCCTCAGGAGCATCAGTACCCTCTACTCAGAGAGCTGGAGTAACTCACAGGAGGCAGATGGAGCCGGAGACAACAGCTCCAGGGAGATGCTGGTGGTTGGGCACAGCACACCCACCTCAACGCCAACTAAACCAGGGAAGGTTGTGCACTCAGGGCAAGGCTGCAGCCCAGCAGCACATGAGCTACTCTCTTCTGCTGTTCCTGCCCTCCTTCCACTAGAAAGTTACATGAATGCAGCCAATGCCAATTTAAGTAGAGTCTGAAGTGCAGGAACTTCCCTTATTGTGAAATTGTTCTTTAGGATCGACAGAAATGCACTTCACTACAAACAAACGCTTGTGTTGGAGGAGACTCTCAGGATGAATGGTTAGCGGGAAGCAGGATTGCAGAACGGACCGAAAAATGGCGAGAGAACAGCGGCAAAATTTCCCCTCCCTTGCCACCGATTGAAAAGCACACACACACTCATTGTCTCTCGCGCAGCCGGAACAGCGTGATCCCTTTATGAATTGACATCTCAGTGCTGAAAGAGGGACACGCCACTGAGAGCACTGAATGCACGCAAGTACCCAGCACTGCTTTTACTTCTGGGCAGCCCTATTTGAAGTCAGCCATTTGACTGAGAGCTTGGTGGGGAGCAAAAAGGTGGCAGGAGAAAGAGGATCCTTGGGCAAAGCCTGAGGTAAGAGACACTCTGGCACCGTAAGTGCAGGGAAGGGCAAAGAAGATGCAGGCAAAACAAAAATCCAGACCCAAGCTACAACAGGTTTTCTGCCCAGCCTCAAAAACCAGGCAAGAATTTCCAGTAGGGTGGGCAATCACCACCCAGTGTACCAAGCCCTCCCCCCAGGCTCTCCTGTTCAACATTTTACCAGACATTTTTGCCTTTCATCTGACCTGCACGGCCTTTCTTGGTGTTTGGTTTTAGAGTGAGGTAATCCTCCATTTCCTGTCATTAACTGCAAAGCACAAGCTCGGTGTTCACAGAGACATCGGCTGACAGGAGCACAGATCCCAAATGCCACATGTCAGCAGAGACACAGTACCTCACCCCTGACGTTTAACACCGTGCTCATGCAGGAAGTGCAGACGGGACATCAGACAGGTCCCTGTTGCCGCAATGAAGCAGCGGCTTCTGACCACAGTCGTGTTACTGGAGGGCAGAAGCTGGGGGCAAAGGAGAGCGTGTGGGAACCACGGTTTCTGACAGCTGAAGAGCAGCCAAGGATCCACTACTGCTCTGCCCCATTTCAGGCCTTACAGCACAGCAAGCGCAAGCCATGGGGTCTGAAATGGGCAACACTGAAAGGGGCTGCACAGGCTTCAGTCTGCAGGTAAAGGTCCCCCTCTTTACCTACACAGGTGTTTTTAATCAGACTTGAAGCCATGGGGCTTTTAATAGTTAACAGTGATATTACTGCCTGTGCCATTCACCCCCATAAAACAGAGCTGATTAGGCTAATGACTATCATGAGCAAACAGCACAGGTCAGGCTGGAAGTGTACATCCCTGTTCAGCTCAACACACACTTCCCGCAGAATAAGAAGCAATTCTCAAAGTCAAGGCTGGCCTGAGAGAAGATATCTTCCTTCCTGAACCCCACTACCACCAGCTAAAACTGTTGCAGGGGCTGTCTGCAGAGCAGTTTTTCCATCCAAACTCTGCAGTGTAATTATAATCACTAACTCATTGTGTTGACACTTACCTTAGGAGAAGTATCCATACAAGGAGTTAGTTATGCTAGGGTGACTTACAGCAGGATCCCAACTAGACTAGCAAATCCCCTTGGGAAAAGAACACACATACACATACACACACTCCCTGATTCTAACTACATTTGGGGCTAAGGAATTGCTGGCATCAGTCACACTAAAACAGCTCCCATCAACGCTCATCCCCGAGCAGAGCAAGCAAAGGAGCTCCCCACAGCCTGGGTTCAGCCATTTCACACCAGCGCAAATCCCCACACAAGGGTGAAAGGCAGCAGGGCCAGTCCGACCACTTGCAGGTAACTCGGCTGAGGTGCTGCAAGAGGGCTGAATTTTGGAAGGGGAGGTCTCCCTGAACCCAGCCAGGGTGACGTGCACCAGATGTGCCACCTCACAGCATGACACTCAGCTGCTAAGCTGATGCTGTGCCCCAGAGAGGTGAGGCTGGAGACAGCAGCAGCCCTGGGAAGTGGCACACCACATTCCCAAGTGGTGAGTATGAAAGGAGACGTTCTGCCAACTACCTACCAATGAAAGCAATGGCCTCGGGAAAGAACTGCGAGAGATTCTGGCTCCAGTGATCTGAGATGGGGATCTGCTTGTACTTGAACTCTCCGTCATGCTCAAACATGTTTGGCAGGTTAGGAGTCACATTCAGGATGTATTTAATGCCATATTTGCCCAGGACGTCCAAGTTGGTCGAATCTTTGGCACAGCCCAGGTACAGGTAAGGTAGGATCTGGACCGGAAAGGCAGGCTGATTGTTAGGGATGGGGCTCCCGTCCGACTCCGTGGCACTGCTGGGTTCCCTGTCGGATTCGCCATCCGAGCAGTCGGAACTTATCCGCAGCCCTCCCAGGCCAAGGACCGATGCTGGGGGAGAGTTGCTGGGTGAGGAGCTGTCAAGGTTTGTCTCGCAGTGCTCGGAATACTCAGTCTGAAACTTGTTAAAGCCACCTGGGAAGGGGGAAAGGAGAGAGGGAAGGAGAGAGGCAGAGAGGAAAAAAAAATGGTTTATTCTTCAGAATGGGAAATCCTTCTACCTGTGAATATATGTACGTTACTCAAAGCCTTTACCAGCAAAAAGTTGGTATCCCTTCAACTTCACACCAAGAAAAGAATCTCCCTGCTCCTCATCTTCCCTGGGCAGATGGATACTGAGCAAACAGGTCCCAGGAGACCAGAGACTGGTTCTTACAAAGTTCAATATTGCTTGTGAAAAATAGGGGCCAAATCTCAACCACAAAAGAAAGAAACATTCACAAATAAAATCAACGTCAAGGCATAATCTTGCCTTGTTAGGTTCTCAAAAATATGGGTCTGGGGCAGTTTAAGCAAGAGCTATTATGCCACTTAAACAAGTACAAAAGTATCCATGTCTGAAAAGACAGAGCAAGGACAACCACCACATAGTCACCCCAGGCACTAAAACCCAACTAAATAATTAATCTCCAAGCAGGAAAAAAGACCCTAAGTTTTGCCACAGAGTGATCCTCACAACTATTTTATCACTACAAATAGGTTTTGCAACAGAGCAGTGTCACAGGTTTGTTCTTCACCCAAACCAAAGCAGGAGTACAGAGGGATGGGACCCTTCACGTCTGCCCCTAAGCCTTTTTCTCCGGCTCTTCAGCTCAGCAGCTTGGGACGGAAGGCAGAGGCAGGGAAGCAAAAACCCCACCGATCTACCTCCTCTCCAGGCAGTATTACAGCGGAGCTCAGCCATCGGGATCTGACACTGACAAATGGTTTAATTAGAAAGGGCTCCTGGAAACTTCGTTAGTGGGTTCGGCGGTTGTGGCGGGGTCACTGAGCAGGACAGACAGCTCCTGCCACATCCATTCATGAAAAAGGCTCGTCCTCGCCCTCCTCCTCCCCCCGCGCCGCCAGACAGCGCCGAGGAGCCATTTTGGAATTTTAATTGGAAACATTTCCCACCGAGGCTCCCGGAAAAAGGCAGAAAAAGGGGCTCAGCTCCTCCCCTGCCCATCGGGGAGAGCTTAGGAGTAACTTCAAAGCCGCTCCGTCCTGCTAGGGATGAGGGCGACGGGGAGAGAAGCGGGAATGCAAAGCGAGGGAGCAACCCATGGGGAAACCCCAGACCGGGATGGGAGACTCGCCCACGGGCAGGGATCGGAGGGTCGAGGGGGGAATGGGATCAACCCCTGTGCCGGACCCCACCATGTTTTCGAAGGAGGCGTGTGCGGGGTGCGCAGCCCTAAGGGCTGGTCCCAAATACCTGCCTGTCCCCCTGCCACCCCACCCCGCTACCAGGGGCTTCCCTGGCTCCCCAAAAAGGGTCTATCACGGAACAGCCGTGTTTTTTAAAGAGCCGCAAGTGGCAACTTTCTTGACCATTCTCCCCCACACACGCTCCCCCGCTCTCCTGTTATTCCTGCCTCAAACCCGCCACCCAGCGACCGGACTGGGAGCACTGGGAGGATGGGAAGGGTCCCAGCAGCCCAGCTGCGGGCTCTGCTCAGCCCGCTGTGATCTTTCAAAATGGCAAAGATCAACCAAAAAACCAAAGCCCCCGAAGCACCCGCAGCCTTCATGGAGGGGCGTGTGCGGGGCGCGGCTCCCCCGCAGCGCAGCTCCCCGCTCCCCATCGCCCTGCCCCGGGGGAGCAGGCGGGCTGCGCCCTCCCAGACCCGCTGCACTGCCTGGCAAAGGGGGAGGAAAACCCAAGCGCTCGCTTCTTGGTTGTGGAGGGAGGTAAAACAAAAATATGGGAGGGCTCTCCTGTCCCCCAAAATCCGGCCATCCCTGCCGGAGGGGCTGGAGAGGAGCCTGGCACCGGCGCGGGGAACCCCCGCAAGGCTCCCTCCGGGAAGCGGAGGCGAGGGGCGCCCGGCGCTGCCCAGCCGGGGTCGGCTTGGGATGCGGCAACCCTGGAAAGGCCGCGCTGGCGGCGGGGCTGGGGGGTTCCTCCCGCCGCTACCGGGGAGGCGACTCAGGAAGAAGCGGGGCGCTCCCGGCCGCTTCCAGGAGCCTGCGACCATTTTGTGCGGGGGATTAAAGTGGGATGCAGAGGAGGGGAAAAAAATATAGAGAAAAATAGAAATAAATCAGGCAGAAAGGATGAGGGAAGGAAGCAAAACAAGCCAGCCACCTCCGTCCGGCCAGGGGATGGACACTCCGGGGATGCAGCGGCCGGCCAGGGGCTGCGCAGGGGGATACGGACATGGGCTGCGGGAGCGGGACGGGGCTGGAAGGAAGGCGAGGGGCACCTCACCTTTCAGGTAATAGGCTTTGCAGCCGTCATCGCGCAGCTTCTGGAGCAGGAGCCCCAGGACGGAGGTGGCGGCACCGCTGTCCTGCCAGTCGGCGGTGGCCTCGTCGTAGAGCAGCACCGTGTCGGCCTTGCAGCGCTTAACGAAGCGCTCCTTGTCCTCGTGGTTGGGAATGATGGAGCGGATGGGCAGGTTGCCCTTCTTGAGGCGGCGCAGCATGAGCCCGGGGATGGCCAGGTTGATGGCCGTCTCGATGTGCGAGCTCTCGAAAAGCTCGTGGGGGCGGCAGTCAAGCAGCAGCAGCGAGCGGCCGCCGCCCGACTCCAGCTCCTCCTGCAGCCACTCCGCGCTCTTGCACGGCATCGCCGCAGCCATGGGCGCCCGCGGGGAGCTCCCCCAGACCTGCGTTTTCATGGGGCTCGGCAGCGGCGGCCGCCAGCGCCCGGCCCGCCGGCCACCCACGCGGCGTCCGGACGCGGCCCCGCTCCGCTGGGTCGGTCTTGCGCTGCGCCGGACGCGGTTCCGCTCAGCACGGCCGTGGGTACGCGATGTCTGCGGCCCGGAGCGCGGCGGCCCCCGCTCTGCCCTACGCGCTGCGCCCCATCNCCCGCCGGGGCTGCCCCCGGATCGCTCCCGCGGAGCTCGGGATAAAGTTTGTTAAAAAGGCCAGGCAGCGAAATGACCCAGGCCACGGGCCGGCGGGTTCGGAGGCCCGCGTGGGTTTTGAGTGGGTCGTGCCCAACCCTGTTTGGTCTTTGACTGGAACTCACAGTTCCAAAATAATATCGACTGAGACTCATTAAGCCTCCGCATTCCCTTTCCTTCTCAGAATGAGCTACAACATAGATGTTTTTATTCGTGCATCCTTGTTTATTTTTAGAGTATCTTCCCTGTTGGTATCCACTGCTATAAATACAAACCTTTTGTGCTGCAACATTAACATTTCAAGACAGGAATGTAACTGGAGGCACCCTTTGGTTTCCTTCCATCTTTTACATTCCTTTTCATGTGAATCAGTCCTCTGGTACCAGAAGTTTTCCATGCCTCACACAAACTGTTCCTGTTACAAAATAGATTTGATCTTTCTCTTTTTAATGAGCAGGATGACATTAAAAATGTGGTTCTGTATGAGCCACTTCTACTGCAGTCTATTTTCACCATGCAGGCAGTCAAACATTGGTGAATTGCTCAGAGAGGTTGTGCAATCTCCATCCTCACTCATTCTCAAGATCCAACTCAACGCATCCCCAGGTAACCTGGCCTGACCCCAGGGCTGACCCAGCTTTCAGCCAGAGGTTTGACTGGAGCTCTTCTGTGGTCCCTTCTCACGTGGGTTATCGTACAAGCCCTTGCTCTCCAAATTCCTTGTGAGCATGAGTGAGAACCATTCCTTCTCCCCAGTCTGAGACAAATGAACAATTCCATTCTTTTCTCCCTAACTTCTCATCTCTTTAGCCTCTTAACTTAAACTTTGTCAGCACACACTGTTTTGAAGGGAAGAGGCAGGGTCTGTTTCACGAGCAGATTCCCAGGCTCAGCGACCTGACTAGGTCTCCTCAGGTTTTTTTTCCAGCTGGCTTTATTTCAAGAACTGGGCTGTACCTTGTGTAACAGGAAAGATATTGCTCCTAAAACACTCCCCCACACACAAACAAACACGTGCACACACAGAGGCTTAAGTTGTAATGTTGTTGAAAACTGTGCTGTTCAAATGACATTGTCTCTAGGCAAAACTTCAAATTGATTTGTATTTGAAGACACTTTTCTTCTGGTAAAAATCTGTTTTTCTGAAAGCCAAGATCTACTACTGAAACCATTACAGAGCCACTGTCTCCTTGGTGGTCTTTTTTATACCCTCAACACATAAAATATCCCAAGAGGGCTGCATTCCTGTGCCTTTAGTACAAAAGCAGCACTCGGATGTGTAGGGGTCCCTGCCTGCTTTTAGTCTAATTCCTAAGGCTGGATCCTAATGAAAATACCAACTTAAGACAGCATTTGAACACATGCTTAACTTCGAGCACAACGAGCATCTCATTGCAAAACACTCCATGATTTCAGCAGGACTGTGCTCTGAACCATTCATGGATTTCGTTGGCATCAGCAAAATAAATGTCTTGTTCTACATCGCTTTTTTTGTGACTCAAGTGTGCCCAAGAAAGCGGAACAGCAGAAGCTGTCCACTTCCCCTTGCCCAGTTTATTTTTACCACTGGTTGCTGTGGGAAGCTATTGTGATTCAGTGTGGCAGTAGGAAGTTCCTAACACTGCTCTTTGCAGCAGAGGATGTTGAGGTTCTTATGCAAGCCACAGGCACAGTGAAAATAGCTGACCTTTCAGAATGTTTATCGAAGCACCTTCAATTCACAAGGGGAACAGCAGCGGCTTGTGCAAAGAACTAAAATCTGGGTCTAAAGTCGCTGTTGTGCTGAAAACAGCCCAGAAATCTTATGGGGATCCTGTTCGGTGCTGCGAGGGAGGCAGGTGTAGCCGCCAGCGTGTGGTCCTGTGAAACCAGAAGAGAAACGTTTCACCTCCATTCTGCGGTCGCATCAGCAACCACATAAGTTTCGGGACAGGCTCCGGACGCGTCACCTGCAGAGACAAGACCAGATTTCGCCCAGAGAAGGGACAAAGCAAAATAGTGTCACTTAACAGCAGGGTGACATCCTCTGCCTGCCCAGCCAGGACCCGAGGGGCATTGGAAGAGCTTCCCCTCGCTTCTGCCTGCTCCGGGCTCCCAGGGGTAGGGGTCATCCTGGTGAGCGGCCCTGCCAGCCCGCGGGCAGAGCGGGCACGGGCGCGGGCAGGGGCAGGGGCAGGGGCAGCGAGTGGTGCCAGCCCGTCGCCGTGCTGCCCTCTGGAGTCAGCCGCTCCAAAGTGCGCCTCCGCCAAAGGCACCATCCTGCCAGGCTCCGGGGACTGACGTCCGGGCGGGTGTCTCCCGTCAGAGAATAAACCCCTGCTCTGCAGAGAGCTGTGGGCATTCCCCCAAATCCCTGCCACGGAGCACCTCGACCCCACAAGGTTTCCTGACACATGGCTTGCAGGCTGGGGCCAGGACAGGGTGTGCCAGCACCTCCTTCAGCCCAGCGCGGCTGGCAGGGGCTCAGGGATGGTGGTGGTGGTGTTTGTCTCCCCCTGTACGAGGCTTTGCTGACAGGCAGAAGATCAACACATGACCAGAAATGGGCAGCTTCCAGCTCGGCTCCCAAAAGCCCCAAGTGCTTGTGACAAGGACAGCACAAAGCGATAACCACTCTACGTGTGGACTCATAAAATCATAGAATATCCTGAGTTGGAAGGGACCCACAAGGATCACTGAGCCCAGCTTCTAGTCCTGCACGGGACCATCCCAAGAATCCCACCGTGTGCCTGAGAGCATTGTCCAAACCCTTCTTGAACTGCAGCAGGTTTGGTGCCATGACCACTGCCCTGGGGCGCCTGGGGATTGCCATTGTCCCCATGCCGTCCTACCAGACCTAACCCCGGGTTTCTAATACAGGTTGTGTGCATCTTTCTGGCTGCTTTTCTGCTGTGGGAAAACTCTCTCCTCCAACACTCCTCCTACTTGATGCCCAGTGCAGTGGCCAGGCAGCTTCCCCGTGCCCACAGCCCCATCTTGCTGGCTTGGCTTCAGAGTGCTTTTGTCTTCATCTGTCCCCATCTCCAGTGATGCCAGTGCAGATGCCATCTCAGGTTCTTCATTCCATCACCACCACCACTCTTCTCCCAGATTCTCTGGCTGCAGAGCCCACAGGCTGTTTTGATGTTTTAAAAACAAAGACATGAGTCCTGGCAGAACACAAGGTAAGTGCATTGTTAACAGAAGTCTGCCCAAAACCCACTCCAGGCCCTGGCAGCCTCTGCAGAGGCATCACTCCCAAAGATGTGACAGACCCTACTTTGAGCCAAGGAGGAGGCAAGGTGTGAGTAAAGGGCAGAAAGTGTCACACCCCAACAGGATGCATGGTACTACCTACGGCTTAGGTGACGCAGGGGCGCCTAAGGATTTGAAGAGTAAAGCAAATTAGAAGCTGGTCAGAAGTTAATATATATTTTCTTCTTAAAAATGAACCTCTGAAAAGCTTTTTTTCTTTTTAACATGAACTTTCTCCACAACATTTCACCCCAAAGGATTTTCCTTCCAGTCTCTCCCCCAACAAATCTGGGCTGCAGCAGCTAAACCTTCGTAGGACTTACCTTCTCACCGTTCATCAGCTGTTTGCTACATCGAATAAGAGCTATCAGGTATGATTGGTGGCCCAGATACCAATCCATAAAGCTATTAAGCTCCTTCTAGAAGGACTCTTCACCTTTTTCAGGTGCCTGTGGTCAAATATCCATCAGCACCAAGAGAGGAAGCACCTTCCTGGACTGGCAGCTCAAAGCAGTGTTTTGTGAGCAGGATTTCAGCTGGGAATTTGCTCAGGTAACCCGGGCCCCCAGGCCAGCTTCTGTTTTGCTCTGTGACGTTGAGTGAAATCACAGTTTTCTGTACTGCACTCTTCCCATCTGTAGAATGGGGCTGATACCTCCCATCACCTTTGCAAGCGTTTGGGTGCTAAGGAACCAGGCAGGTGGGCTGGTGTGATGCTAACATCCTCTTGCAGTGCTGAATTTCTGGGACTGAATCACTTTTTCCTATCTTTAAAAAAAAAAAATTTAAAAAGGCTTTTTATTTAACTTCAGCTTCCTTTCCTAATTATTTAATGTAGTAGGAGTTATTTTGTCAGGAGAGGGCACTTGTTGATGGTTTACCCCATGTTTCATTAATGCATGTAAGAGGTTAACTCCTGGTAGAGAAACAGATGCATGGTTTTAACAGGGAAAAAAAAAGCCCCAATTTTACTTTCTACTCCTGCACTAATTTGTGACTATTTTTAACAATGTTAACACTAAGCCAGGGTAAAAATACTCCCTAGAAAGTTTAGAATTTACATTTGTCTTCATATATATTCAGCAGAAATCCAGCTCCCCAGCCTCCGCGCTGCCTAATCTGGACTCATTAACTTCACCCGCCCCCGAGAAAAATGTCAGATGACTTTGGCCTGGCGAAGCCCTTCACCCACAAACGCTCAGCAGGAGGGTCCAAGCCTCCTGTCTGCAGCAAACCATCCCCATGGAGCATCAGCTCAGGCACTGCAGGCGTCCAGCTCAGCCATGGGAACAGATTCACCCTTCCTAACACAGACCTGCCTCAGGGCAAAGTCTCCGTTGTCGGGCTCCATCCCACGAGGATGCTGAGCTCTGGAAGCATCTTCCACACGGCAAGGCAGATGGATGGGGGCTGGGGAAGAAGCACCACAAGGAGAAACCTTTGTGAAGCATCTCATGAAGCACAAGGCAGCCACAAGCACGTGGAACTGGCCTCGCCAGGTCCTGGGATGGTGTCATTTTTCTTCTATTAAATGGACATAACATTTGACTCTCTGAGATGCAGTTTTGCTGCGCAGCTGGAGATTTTCATGTCAACGTGTCAATGAACTCTGCTCCAAAGACCACAGAATTGTTCTCTGGCAGGTTCCTGCAGAAGAAGCAAACCATCCCCCCTGTGCAAAAGCCAGAAGACACGTGCAGTGTCTGGGCAGCCCAGGGCCGTTACCATCTCACAGTGGTCACAGCAGCCCAGAGGGGCTGAGGCTGGAGGTCCCTCTGAGGAGTGTCCAGTCCAGCTCGTGTCTCACAGCAGCATCTCTTAGGGCAAGTACTGCACCTACTATTGGGTATGCCAATATCTCCAAGGATGGAGACTCCACACCTCCTCCAGGCAAGCTGGTGCAGTATTTGACCACCCTCACAGTGGAAAAGCGAACTGACATGTCCTGTGCTTCAATTTGTTCCCATTGCCCTCATTGGCCACCTAGGAAAAGTCTGGCTCCACTTTCAGGGTCCAAGGAAACCCCTGCATTTTTATGGGAAGGGGTGTGTTCTCTATGAAACCCAGGAGAGAAAGGGGGCTCATGTTTAAGCAGGAGCCGAGAGCCCAGAGGCTCCACCAGCAAGGCCAGGCAGTTCCAATCTAATAAAACTGGAAAAACATCCTTAAGCAACACCATTTCCTTTCTTCCCTGCCTCACTTCCTGGGTTCCAGGCTCCTTCCAGAGGAAGAACTGGAGAATATTTAAGACTTTTTATCCTTTTAGCAGTGAGCTTTAAATGAAGAGGTCTGGAAGCCGTGTGTAACCACCCTTAGAAAATCCCCCCCTGCAGAGGACCAGAGGAGGGGAAAGCTCCAATGCTCCCTTTGGCATGAGACCCTCCAGAGTCTGTCATTGCAATGATGGAGTAGGCCAGGATATTTATGGGACTTAAGAAGCCAGTAACATCTACTCTCAAGCCTGTCTCAGGCATGTGTTGGACACAGCTTGCACAACGAGGAGTTCAATACAGACCTCCCTATCCCATTTATAAGCATTTGTCCTTTTGTGTGCCAGAAAAGCTCTTCCTCCTTAGAGAGGAGTCAAGCAATAGAGGGGTGGCCCAAGACACGGAGTGCAGGAGCTGTTGGCACTATCTGAGCCCTGGCCCTCGGCTCTGCTCGGCTCCATCGCCTCCCTGGCCCCGCAGACCCGGCACCCGGCCCGCGCCGCGCACACGTCAGTTCCTCGGCAGCTTCTCCAGGAGGACGGGCTGTTTTCAAGAAGCAATTTCCTGCAGAGGAAGATTTTTTTTCCACGGAGCCTAAGTGGGGAGCTTCCTGGTGCAGGCTTTTCACAGGAAACCATTGTGAAAGCAGCTTTGCCACCCACCAGGAAGGGCTGTCACTGAGCAGGCTGCACCCAGCTCTGTGTCCCCAACCCAGCTTCCCTGTACATGCCCAGGGGGTGACTTCTGTGCCCCTCACCCATCTCCCCCAAGCTGCTGCCGGGATGCTGACTTGGGGCAGGGGAAGGAGCCGGATGGTGAAGATCTGGACTGGGTGCAGGCAGTGCAGAGCCTCCCAGGGAAGGTCCTGCATGGCCTCTCCAGTGCCCAGCGTGTCCCTCTGGTGGGAGAAGGTGTGGGAGAAGGTGAGAGAAGCTGAAAGGAGACATAAAACCACCAAACTTTGGCTCACCAGCTTTTGCATTCTCCATCTTCACTATGCTGCTGGGTCTGATTTCAAGCAGAAATCACCAACTACCAGGACAGGCTTCTCCCCACACGGAGCTGGGTGGTCACTGCTCCTCAGCCTGGTTCTGGGAGGCACCTGGGTTTCCTCTGAAATGCAAACCCTGCCAGGACTTCTTCCCACTGCTGCAAGGGTGGGGCAGCCCAGCTCAGCCCTGCCACAGTGGAGCCAGGGCAGCCCCGGTGGCTTTGGCAGCGCTGCCTGGGATTTACACCAGAGCACATCAGAGGCAGCCTCAGCACCGTGGCAGTGCCCCACAGCCCTGGCTATCAGTGAAACCCCAAAATGCACCAGTTAAACCCTCAGCCAACACAGACACTGGGGCAGCAGGTTGCACTGTGCTGCTGCTTCTCACCATGGGTGGCTTTAAAGCCAATTATTTTTCATATCCTCTTATTCCAATGAGCCATGCAGGTCTCCCAGCCAGTGCATGCTCCCCACAATGCTGCTTGTCATTCATGGAATTGGTCTGGTTTGGGTGTATTTGGTGGCTATGGATGGACAGGTAGCTCAGGCTCCTGCCCTACTTTGAGCTCTCTCCACCTGTGCTGTGGCAGCACTGCTCCCACATGGAGAAGTTCTGCTGGACATATGTGAAGATGCTCTAGTTCCAGAGGTTTTTTCCTTTCACCAAATTCTCTGGTTTTGCAACCCCTCACTGCAATTAAAATAAAACGGAACAACTCCCAGGAAGCCATTTCTGTGAAGCATTTCAGGAGCAAGGGGCTGGTTCCTCTTTCAGAGCATCAAAAAACAAGTTCTATTTTCCTCCCAGTGTTAGCAATGTTCAGCTGAGCCTTGCTCTTTTTTCCCCTGAAAAAATGTTTAGTTTCCAGGAAACAGGACTTTATTTTGAACACAAAGAATCTCTTTGGCCAGCTTGACACTGCTGGGTACACTCACAACTTTTGGATACACATATATGACCTACAAGAACACGACCCAATATAGAGGGAACTGAACCAGGTCTCAGGGAACAGTCTGGTCACTTCCCAACCCACCAGTGGCTTCATTGTGTGAGGCTGGGCAGGTCCCTTCCCTCTGTCTGTGTCCTGCTTCCCAAGCTTTGAAATGGGATTTAAGTTCCTTCATGCAGCATTTTGCTGGACCTCAGAGTTGGCAAGAAGTATCTGAAACACTCACAAGGTGCCAATCCAGTTTCTGCCAGTGGCAGCAGTGCTTGGTCAAAAAGGATGGATCAAAACCTCCTTCCTCCTTCTCCCTTGGCCTGCTGGCAATGCTCTTCTTAATCCAGCCCATGATGTTGTGGGCTGTGAGAAAGCACCACTGGCTCATGGTCAGCTTGTTGTCCACCAGGACTCCCAGGTCTTTACCTGTAAAGTTGTTTTCCAGCTGGCTGGCTCCCAGTTTGTACTGGTGACTGAGAATATTCCTCCTTGGGGGCAGGACTTCCTATTCGCATTCCCTTTGTTGGACTTCGTAAAGCTCCTCTTTGCTCATTGAGGTCCCTGTGAACAGCACCCTGGAACATGCAAAGCCAGGGGAGCCGGGAGAGCTCACAGCATTTCATAGCTCACATGGCGGATCTGGGAGAAAAGGATGGGATTGGAGATACACATCGCCTCCCTTCTGACCACTGCCCACAACAGAGCGGGGACAGCGGCCTGGGGACACCCAGGGCACAAGGGAAGGGGGATCCTGGTGCCATCTCAGCACACACTGTGCCTGCGTGTCACCGTTCCTTCACTCGCCATCTGACAAGCGAGGAAGCAGCGCTCAGGGAAGGAGGTGACCAGGCAAACTTGAGCAAAGACATCCCAGGGAATGAGTCACCGGCTCTGCGTAAGAAGCCAGACTCCGCTCTGGAGGGAGAAGGGCAGCAGGAAAGAGGAACGCTCCCGGGAGACGGCTGCGGGATGATTAAAAGGCTTTCACTTGGACCTTGCATTGGAGACCCCCCTGCCACGGCAGCAGAGTGTGAGAGCAGAGCCCTGGGTGTGCCCACAGAGCAGCTGCTGCCCACGGGGACGTGCCACTGGGAGCTCAGCTCCTCAGGGAGGCTGCTCCCAGGAGCGGGAGAAATCACCCACCTAACCCAAGCTTTTCTCAGGGAAGGCTTGGCTCTGGTGGTGACATTTCTCATGGGAAATGTTATTTCCTTGAAAACCTTGGGTATTCAGGTCAACTAAAAGCTTTTAGCACAGTGCCACCAGACACTGAGCTGCTTGAGTCAGAAGGTAATTTCCAATACATGTAAGGCAACTTCCGAGGACCAGAGTGCTTCATCACCGTGTTTTGCTGGTGACAGCTTCACTTGTTTTGCTTCTAAGAATCAGCCTTTTGTTTAGTGTTTTAGCTTATTTCCTCATGGAAAGCCTTTCATTTACTCTCCAGCATTACCTGCAGCTTTTAATCTGAGCAGGTGAAGGAGGTGGAAGAGGAACAGCTCTTCAGCAGCGGGGCCAGTGTGCCAGAAATGGTACTTTTTTTTTAAGCTGTTCATAAAGATAACGAAAGATGAAAAGGTTGTGTCGGGAGGGGGATCTTCTCTAGTTGGAAAGCACGAAATACAAGAGCGCTGCTGCCTCTTCTGCTGGGGCCCTGGCATTTCTGATGTTATTGCTCCCAGGGTTTGCCCTATGGAGCAGATGCGCCAGAAGGTTAGCCAAGGTGGACAGGTGGATGGGAGAGAACCTGCCAAGGGACTCACACCCATCCTAGAGGGGCTGCAAGGCCTCAAAGAGAGAAGAAAATCTGGCTGGAGAAAAAAATCTCAGAGCCCAGACTTGTTGGGTGAAAGGTGCTGGAAATGCAAATCATTAATTTAAAGAACTGGGCCAGGAACCAGGGTGCCAGGCTGAGCTGTTATCTGCTGCATCAGCTGCGAGCCTGGCTTGGGATTTCAAAATAAAATTAGACTTGCAGTATATGTCTTTAAATATTTAAATTACTTTCAGTAATTCATATGGTGACATTTAAACAAAGTACACCAAGCAAACGGCTCCCAGTGCTAAAAGGAAATGTTTGCAGGTAATAATATTTAATTTAAAAGGGAACAGCTGATATCAAGGCAGAATCTTAATGCTGAATCCAACCTACATTTCTCTCTCAACCAAGCAGGGAAGAATAAATCCCCAGGCCTGTGAATGGTTAAGCATGCAGAGTGGTGTGATTGAAGTGCTGGTCCCAGACACCCCAAAGACCTGTGAATTACGTGGGTGCCCAAATAATTGCAGGATCAGGGCCACTGTACAGAGTAGCCTTGTGGGCTCCCAGAGGTGGGGACAAGCAGCTTCATGCTGGGAGGTAGGGACCACGGGGGCTTGGTGATGCCAACCCCTCCTGCCACACTCACCTGCCCTCCCACATCCTTCCTGGGCCCTTTGCTGTGAGTCTGTTCCAGAACTAAAGGGAAAATCCATCCTGGGTGCAAACAAGCAAAACTCAGTGAAGTCAACTCACACACAGGCGGCTTCGCCGTGGTGCTGCCGGCCAATTTGGAGAGCTTAGCTGGGTCTGTTACATCAGTCACACTGGATTTCATAACATCAGACATTTCAATGAGGGTGACTCATTCTCTCTTGAAGTGTATTGTATGTATGAGCAAAGATGATTAACTTTTGCTGAATGGTATGATTTCTGGGATGGGAACTGCTATTAATTAGGAGCGGATCTCAGATGTTCACAAACCCTGTTTTCATGGCCTACTTTGTATATTTTTCTCCATTCTACTTGTTTTTTTAGCTCAGGATAAATATTAAAGTGCTCTTCCCTGCTATCTGGCACTAAAGCAGCCAGATGTCCAGCAAAGGCATCTGACTTTCATAGTCAGGCACAGCCCAGGGTTCAGTTCCTGTGGCCAAGCTTCAGCTACTTGCCCTAAAAAGCTCAGTTTTCACATTAAAAGCAAACAAAACAAAATCAAAGGGAGCTTTCAGCCAGCACAAGTGCAGTAGATAAAGTACCAAGGGAGGTAAAATAAGCACAAGTGGCTCAGAATGTAAAATCCTAAGAATTATCTTTTCTCATCCTCCCCCCAAATTTTCTTTATCCAAAGAAAGTTGGGGGCTTATGCTAATCTCGTGCTTCTGGCTGTTGAGGGTTGAGCTTTGGGGGTCAACAACACCAAGGATCCTTGGGATAAAGAGTTTGCCAGGTTCAGGGAGAAAAATGCCCTTTCATCTATACTGGCTGCAAAGCTGGACAATTGACCAGGATAAGGGTCAGGGTGCTCAGTGGCTTCAACCACATCTGTAGCACCCAGCACTGTGGTCCTGCAGGAAGTGCCTGGAGACATTAAGACCAGCCAGCTTGGAAAAAACAAAGAAGGCAGACATGGGATGGGATGGAGTTGTCCTTCCCCACCCCAGGCAGTGCTGGGGGGATGCCAAGGAGCAGCCAGGCTGAAGCTGGGGACCCAACAGGTCAGTCTTTAACAGCCAGGCTGTTCAGTGGTATCTTGCCACCACCTCATGATTCCCAGCATCTCCTTTGGGATGACAAGGTCCCCTCCCAGATCCAGCCTATCAGCTCCCTCTGGTCCTATCCCATGACACTGGCAGACAGCAACACAACCTCCCTCAGAGCCAACCATCCCACCCTGCTCCAGCTCCATTGCTGTGGGCAGTAAAACAGTCCTGGGAATAGACACAGTGTGGTCAGCCCCTCTGCCTGGCCAACAGGAGCTGGAGGAAGTGTCCTGTTCTTGGTTCCTGGTGAGACACCACCGTGAAAGTCAACTGGGATTTCCAGACAGGGAAAAGAAGGGTCATGGCTCAGCCTGGTATTCTACCAGCAAGGATGAGGTTCATGTGCTTTGCCCAGTACCCCATCCCCATGCCCCCTGCAGCACTTACAGCACTCCTCAAATGTCAGGCAGGGACTGTGGGCAGCAGTTATGCAAACAAAGGTCACTGGATCCACGCTTTCCCCTTCCATCAGCTGAGGCTGCTCGAAGCTCCTGGGCACAGGCTGGAGAGCTGGTCCTGCTCCACAGCAGGCAGCGATGAGGAGCGTGAGCAAACACAAGAGAAGCAATTGTTTGTAGTTAATCAAGACAAGAAGAGATTATTTTTTTGATTAAAACTTAGGGCTGGGCATTTCAGCCCAAATGGGGGGCGAGCAGTGAAAGTGCCCATGTGAGTGGCCAGCTCTGCCCTGTGGGGGTTTGGAAACTTTTGAGGCAGTGACTCTGCTCCGCTCCTCCCGCTTGTCACCAGGCCGTGGGCAGAGGCAGCCAGCTCGGGGTGGCCTCCCCTGGCTCAGGCACTGCACCCAGGCTGGTGGCAGCAGACCTGGAAGCACCTGCTGGCCAAGCTTCCCTGTAAGCACCGCAGCTCCCAGGCTGGCTCTCGAGAAGCTGGGAGGTGTAGGAGCATTAGAAGGCTTCTCCTTCCAGACTCAACGGCGAGGAATGTGCATTCGAAACAGAGATAGGGCTGGTTTCACTTCTCCTGCGCACCAAATCCAACCATGAGTCTCTTTGAGGTAAAGTGGCATCTAGGGGTAGGAAAACCCCACAATTTGCCTAAATTTTGCACCCGTAAAACGCCACCGGCAGATCAAAGTGTGGATGTATGATTCAGGCACAAGTCTGGGATGTGTGAGCCAATGCCCAAACTCCAGGCATGCAACAAAGGCTGAGCCACGCAACACCAAGGGTTTCCTTGGAGACTGACGCAGAAGGGGCTTCTCCTCCAGAAGCATTTTCTCCTTGCCTAACCAGGCAAAGTAACACCCTAAATCCCATCCCTACCAGGAGAGCCAGCAGGGCTCCGCTGCGCCGCTGGAGGAAGGGGCCGTGCTGAGAGCCCGGAGGGGGGTTTTCCTCACCTCCGAGTAGTTTTCCTGTTGCGCAACTCACTCGTGCTTCTAAAAATGTTTGCTGGAGCAACAGTCTCTAAGGCGATTTCCATAACAATGGGTGCAGAAGAACGATCCATGCTGCTGGAGTGATTTGCTCGCTCGCACGCTTGCTGAGGACAGGGCACGCCGCAATTCCAGCGGTGAGATGTTCGTGTGAATGAGAGAAAAAGAGTGTTTGACTGAACTGCTCTCAGCAGCTGCTGGAAAGCTCCCCGGAGGCCCTGCTGTCCATGGCCCGGCTCTCTGCCTTGCCCCGGGGCATTGCCAGACCGCTGGACTCTGCAGGCACAAAAACGCCCACAGCAAAGGTACAAAACCACAGAAAATGCTTCCACACCTTTGCCACTGGTGTGTCACCTCTGCCCAGCAAACACACACCGGGGCAGGCACCCGCAGAGGGGCACGACCAGGCAGCAGCTTCACCCTGACATCAGCCAAAGCTCCTGTTCATCCGAGGCCTCAGTCCTTAAAAGGCCCTCAGCTACACAAAGCCCCCCCACGTGTTTCTCTTTTATCTCACAATTCTGGGTGCTCAGCCCCAGCCAAAACCAACCAGGTTTGCTCCTTCCCCACATCTTTTCCAGCTGACCTATTAAAATCAGCACTCAGCCGCTACCTCCCGTTTGAATCGCTCACATCCTGCCATTACAGCTTTGTTTAAATCCGTGCAGAGCTCAACCTGTTGTCAGACAGACACTAATTTGTGTGTTTCTAATTATTTGTTTCCATCTTAAAACCTGTTTTTCAGCAGATTGCAGCTTTATTTTAATACATGCTTGGCTAGAGCTTGATACACTGGTTGCCAGTAACCTAGACACAAATGGAATTGCACTGCACAGGGGGAGCAGGGGGAGAAAAAAGACTGAGCTAAACTGAATTAAGAGCCTGTTCATAGAAATGAATTAAGCAAAATTGTGAAACAAGCAGCAGTGTTGCATTGCAGAAGATTGTTTCTCTATTCCTGTTTCTACCTCTCCAAATAAGATGAACCTCTGCATTCACAAAAGGGCATTTGAAACATCTCCTTACACAAATGCTTTGACCATGTTTTTTTTATGTGATTAAAGCTTTTAAACTTAGGGTTAATCCTTTTTATACTCACATGGTTGGTGTTGAAAATTAGCTCATCAGTGGGTGACCAAACCAGGATCAATCTCCAATTGCTTTCCCAGGATGTGAATGCAGTCAGGCACTGTCCTCAGCCCCTTCATTCAAGCAACACCAACAGCCTTTTCCTCTTCCAGGAGCAGGCTGGGCCCTTTGTTTCTGGGTCATTTTCACACAAGTTGTCGGAGGGCAGGAGAAGTAGCTGAGGTGCTGCTCTGAGGCAGCCGACGCTGCTGTGACACACCAGGGAGCACAACCACTGCTCTGGGACCTACCTTGCTTCATTCTCTCTCTGTAGCTCTTCCTCATCTTGGGGTCTGTGATCTAAAATGCAGTTAAGTAGACTGAGGCAATTAAACAAAAAGAAAAGCATATGTTATTTGCTGGCAAATACTGACTTTTTAGTGGAGGTCGTGTTCTGGACAGCCCTGACTGAAGCCGCTTGCAACAGTCTCACCTTTGGCTTCTCCTCTCCAGCTCCCTGCCTTTCCCTGGGTGTGGGAAAACCCAGTAAGAGCATCCCACAGACAAGAAAGCTTCAGTCCCCCAGCCCAGCGGTTGTGAGTTGCCCACCAGGAAAGGCAGGAGCCACATGAGGAGTGGCAATGTGCATCCAGCAGCACGTTGTCCCCCCAGCACAGCCTGACCTCTGGTTGTCTCCACAGTCAGCCACAGAGGGAAAGTGAAATACTTGTGCAGCTCTTTCCAGCAGTGAACACACTCCAGGGACACTGATTTCTCTGCAGGCTTTTTGTCAGCAGACAAAGGGGCTCAAAAATTGGATGCGACCGGTGGGGTGTGAGGATATACTTCCCAGGAGGAACCAACTGCTAGAGGGAATCGGGTTTTCTGCTGTCAACAAAGTGGCCTAGGACTTTGGAGGAGACACTAGGTTGAGGGCACAGCCCAGAGCACCTGGTCCATCTTGTTCCTGGTGTGCAGAGGCCCATCTGGGAGGCTGACAGGGTACAGCATCTCCAGATGAACACCGGTGACCTCCTCCCTCTGGCAGATCTTGGATTCTGTGGGATACTGCCCAAAGCAGTCATTCCATCAGTGCCAAGCAGCATGGAGGTCACCCGGGAAAAGGCCTTTGCCAGGCCAAATTTTGGGGGTGGCCTCCTGGTTTGGTCCTTGCTGTGGAGCATCTCATCCAGTCATATCTACTTCCACCTGTAAACTGAGCCAGTGGGGATGGAGAGGGTCCACCACCTCCTTGCAGCCCTTTCCTATTTCCACCCAAAGACATTTTTGGTGAGCTTCTACTCCTTTTTTTATGCTAAAAAGGAAAGAAAAGAGGAAGATACGCACTTGATGTTAAGGAAATCTAACAGAGCGTGCAGCAATCCAACTGCTCAGACACATGCCTCCTTCCTTCTGCTCCATACCAGCGAGGCTGTGCCATATTTAGATCTGGCTCCATCTCTCACAAACTTGACCAACTGTTCCTCCACAGTGTCATCTTTGCTTGTTTACCCCCAAACTGTTCACTGAAATCTTCAATTCAGTGAGGGGAAAATAATAATAATAATTTTTAAAAAAAGGTTTTATTTTTAACACTATTTTTAATGACAGGAAAAGCACTAAATGCCAAGAAAGGCAGATCGTAACAGTGGCGGGTAAAGAGGTCAAAAGATCCCTTGGTGAGTCATCATCTCCATCAGGTCAGGGATCTCCCGTGTGAGGAGGCAGACGAGTTTCCTAGAAATTGCTGTGCTGTGGCAGGGCCAGCCCCGCGCTGGCTGCCAGGGCAGCGTCCGGCCGGCCGAGTCATCGGCCCTGGGATGCTCCCACAAGTGTGTGCTCCCACAGGAGCGGCAGGTTCAGTGACCACACGCGAGGGCAGGCACAGAGCTGTGGCCACGCTGGGGTTGCCTGGGTGTAACTCTTCCAAGGAGCTGTGCCGTGCAGAGCACTGGGCATCTGCAAAGCAGAGGGATAGCAGCCTCCCCGAGGGAAAGGCTGAAAGTACAGCTTTATCACAAGTAGGAAACATGGGAAAGAACAGAGAGCACTTCCCTACCTTCCTCATTGTGCCAAACCATGGCAAGTTCACCCCAGTGTTTGGGCCTCAGCATCAGGACAGGAGTCAGGTAGAGCTGGTCTTGCTCCACACTTTCAGCCTTGGTTGTGTCACACATGAGGCAGAGCTGAGCCCTTGTCCTCCCGCACACAGTGAGGAGCCTTGGAGACTTCTCACTGAACATCCACACCTCTTCCTGGCTCGCCTTTGATGTCAAGACACTGCTGTCTACTGGAGGGCCTGGTGACAGCCTGCCCTGCAGTCTTGCAGGATGCTGCAGCACTGCACCCCCCACACCAGCCATGGGCCCTGTGTACAAAACTTTCTCACCCTCGAGGCAGATCTTACGGAGTTAAGAGCATTTTCTTGGCTTGCTGTGCTGGTGGAAGAGCAACTTACAGCAGAGCAGATGGATAAAATTCTAATTTGGGTTTCACATGATTTATATAAATAGGCTTAGACGAGGTTGCGCAGAGATGGCGCAGTCATCTGCCAGCCTTGCTCTGTTTACCTCGAGACCCTCTCCTCCCCCTGCTAACGAGCACCCCAGCGGTGCCTCGTGCGCTGGCACTAACGAGTCACCTCAGCCTCAGCCCTGTCACCTCCTGCCAACGCCACGGCTCCAGGCCGTGCTCCCAGCCAGGCAAAGCAGCCTCCTGCCACCCCACCTGGCCCAGCACAGCTTTTATGCTCATCCCTCAAACCCAGAGACAAATTGTCAAGGAGCACACCAGAGTCACAACTCCCGTGGTTGGCTCAAGAGATTGGAAGAGGGTATGGACCACACTGCTTCCTACCCAGGGGAGTGGGAACAAGAACGGGGCTCCCCCAGCCCCGACTCACTCATAGGACACCAAGTTCTGTTGGGGCCTCGTCCCAAGAGTGGGTGGCTCAGAGTGAAGGGACACCAGTGACCCCGCAGCCACCCTCATGAAAATGACACAGTAACTCCCCCTCCTCCCCACTAGTGCGTCACCAAGGAGCCTTCACCACATCCTGATGAAAATCATCAAACACACCTTTGTGGGGTTTAGTTAGAAACCCTTGCCTCATCTCCACTGCTCCTCTATCCCTCAAAGGGTGACGTGAGCTGGTGCTGCTCCTAAGAAGGTGCTTGTGACAAACAGATGAAGACCTGGCTCCTGTGAGGCTCCAGCATGCATCTGCTGAACATCTCCATCACACGTGTGTTGTCTCGTAGGAATCAAATGTGACGTGATCCCAGCAGAAAAAAACCACAGAAAATTAAGCTGCTGGTTTCTTTATGTGGTCACCAGAAGCTGGATATGTGACATCTGCATCTTCCCAGTGTCAGATACAGCTCAGGGGTCACTCACGCCTGGTGCAGGGGACAGGGGCAGGGCTCTGCTTTTAGCACACATTGACCCCCAGATATCCCAAGGTCTGAGATGCAGGGGCAATCAAAGCAAAAATGCCAGGTCTGGGCTGAAACAGGAAGTGGGACACAGGTTTCTCCAGTCTGAAGGCCAAAAGCCAGACTGCCAGACAGAATGACACCTCTCCCTGTGGGCCCAAAGTACCCCAATCCAACACTTTGTCATGTAACACCTCTGCCTTTGAGCGCCTTTGGCTCTGGCAAAACGATCATTATCACAAAGCGGATGCATAGTTTGAGGTAGAAAAGGATGGAAACATCATTAAGGCAGCCCAGAGTTTGTCTGCCTGCATCCTCATCTTTACAACCTGATTTTCTACAGAAACAAGGTTTACACAGCCACACCTCCCCTGCACCCCTCCCCTCCGACTCTCCTTCTTTTTGGACACTTTCAGCCACACGGTACAGGGGCTCCCAGTTATTATGAGAATGTAAGCTTTGTGAGGTTTGGTGGCTGAGGAGAAGGTGATGGTGTGTGTTTAGCTTCTACAGGCCAGTGAAAGCTCATGCACGTCCTTTACTCCACAACACAAACCCATCGGAAACCAGGCTTTGCTGGTTTCCGCTGCTCGTGGAACAAGTTGTATTATTTGTATAATTGTATCCTAGGAGCCCTAGTTTCTGTCCTGCATAGTCCCTGGCATGAGCAATATTTTCCATGGTCAGCCTAGAAGGAGGGAGCAGACTTTAACCCCCTCAGTGCAAAGAGCAGATTCCCACATCAGGTTATTTCCATGCAACTCTCCCTATGAGAATAAAAGCCCTCCTAGGATCAAGGCACATGCAGAGAAATCCCAATGCCAGCAAGGGGTTGCCTCTAGGAGAGGTGCAGGTGGCTTGGGAGGAGTTGGGGATGCTCCTAGGGGCTGCTTGAGCCTTTGTAGCTCCTGCAGCCAGTACCTTGCTCAAACCCCACCTTCAGCCTGGCCGCTGCCAAAACTCTCTGATTCAGCCTCTCTTTCCAGCCATGAATCATAAACCAGCTCTTCACCAGCTGGGATAAGGCACAGGTCACCAAATGAAGGACGAAAAAGAGATTTCTCAAGGGCCAGAGCAGATAAGCCCCTGTGGTTTGACAGTTTCCCTGCTTGTGCATCTGTGCTGGAGGAGCAAAGTGACGTCACACTGGCAGCTGGAAATACCTCTGCCCAAGGAGATGCAAGCAGAGCCAGGGCTCTGCTCTGGGCCACTGTGGAAGGTAACAGGAGCTTCATTGGGCACCTCTGGCTTGAGATGAGCAGGCCAAGGCTTTGCAGAAGTGACACATGGCTTGGAGCTTCTTGGGATCTGAGTCTGGTACGTGGTGAAGGATCCCAAGTTGAGAAGGGGAGGTCTCTGGGGAGATCACAGCCATCCCAGAGCACAGCCCCCCTAGTCCTTGTTGTCCAAGTTCATCACTGAGGTCTTCCTTAGCCAGCCTGAGCCACATCAACCACCATTCCCACCCCTACTTGCTTCTGTTGTCTGAGATCCGCCCCTACTTATGGGCAGCAGAGAAGAGAAAGGAAGCACAGAAGGGCTAGAGATTCACATCAAAAAGTGGTGGGATGCTGGGACACCAGCAATTCCTGAGAGAGTCACAAATGTCCTGCAGATGAGGGCTAGGAGAGACGTAAGGTGCAGGACCAGGTAGTCCATGGAACCCCCCACCATCCACACCTCCAAGGGCTCAGAGCCAAGCTGGGCTCTTTGTAGTGTGGGTTGTGGCGTGTATGGGCCTAAAAAGCTGGACCATGAAACTTCTGTTGAGCTTGGAGGGTCAGTTTGTGCTGCCCTGGGAAAGAGGAGCAAGTGGCAGGTTCAGGGCACTGCCAGCAGTTGGGCAGAGTGTTCCTGCATTTCCCAGTGCCCACAACAGTGGCAGATGAGAAACACGTCAGGCGGAAAATATTTGGGGTTTTCTTCTAATAGCTGCTGCCTCTGTGCTGAGGACGTGCAAAAAAAAGGGCTGGATCTTCTCTCAAAACCATTTCTCACTACTGCAATGTTTTTAAGCAAAACCCAAAGCATTCCAAAAGAGACTGGGGAAGACACCCAGAAACCAGAGAAAATAACTTAGGGTTGAAAAGGTTTCAGAACTGGATGATTTAATTGTTTCTGGATTTCATTTAAGCCTTCATTTTTCTAAAGTTTTTTAAAAGCACCTACTTAGCAGTAATGGCAAAGATATTTCCTTGGAGAAGTGTGAGTAGCTTGTAGAGGCACTGTTTGAAAAACAATAAAAAATAATAAAACTTATGCTAAGTCCCTAGAGCAAAGAATAAAAATCACATTTGTCTAGGAATATACTTACACCAGCAGGATTTCACTAGCATGTGAACCAGCAGTTGGTATGGACTCAGTCTCTGAGGCTTTCCCAGTGTCTTACCAATGAAGTGACATTATTTCAGTCCCAAGCAGTAGAATATCTCACATGTTCCAACAAATATCCCATCATCAAGCTGGCAGCTTTGACGAGCAGGACAGCTGATGCCTGCCACAGATCACAAACCACTGCTTCCCCCTGTGAGTCAACGCTAAGCACGGATTTTAGTGGGAACCATTAAGCACAAATCCAGTCTCAGTCCATGCCAGCAGAAAACCTTGGATGAAGCATCTACTGAAGCCTCTTCCTTGAGCGAGGGACTTTCCTGAGCTGGGTGCTCAGGGTCACTGCCTCTTCCTCGGGACACAAGGGCATCCAAGCCTGAGTTATTTCAGTCTCATGTGGAGTGAAGTCAGCCACTGGTCCCCATTCACAACTCCTGATTCATTCACTCCAGAGCATTCCCATGGCCAGATGTTTATCACTCTTGTGTCACCCTCGAAGGGGTGGTAGGAGTGGCTTTTGGAAGACATTTGAGTACACACACAAATACAGGCTTGGGCTGCTGTGTGTTTGGACAAATAAGTGCAACTAATCAGTAGAAATGTTTTTATGTTAGCTATGACAAGGAAGAGACTATCCCAGCCCTGCCAGATAAAAAAATCCCCATGGGGATTTCTAAGTGCGATCAAAACCAGCTGGACTACGACCTTGCTTGTTCACCCCATGGATTTGTGTGGGCGAGGAATTAAAAAAATATAAAAAGCTTTTAAAAAATAAAACTAAGCAAACAAACTAACCCCTCTGCCCCTTCCCTTCACACAGTGTGAATGTCTGGAAGAACAACATGGCTGTGTGTGTTGGGCAACACAGCCCTGAGCCAGGTCTCTCCAGCCCTGAGCTGGACATGCAGCAATGATGGAGGTGGTTGCTCCTGTAGCTCCCAGCACCCAGAACCAACAGCTTCTGTCCAAAACAACCACTCATATACACGTATTCAAAAATACCTGGGTTTTTACCCCATTTATAACACACCTTGGAAGGTCAGCCTGTCGGGAGTGCTTTTCCTGGCCTCATGGCATGGCAGCAGCAGGCAAGCAGCAGTTCTAGTACAACATCAGTAGTAATGTCCTACCCCAAGTAAAGCTGTCCCAGACCCACTTACCTTGATGCTCAAAAGAGGTGCTGGCAGGATCTGGTGTTCCTGCTGGTTACAGGCAATGATGAACTGTTTCCATATCAAGAGATGATTTTGAGAAGGCAAATGACAAATCAGCAGCTGCTGCCTGGTGATGGCTCAAAGGTAGCAAGGTGGGCTTGTTTTGGAGGCAGGACCTGCACAGGGGAGGCAAAGCACAGCTGGAGCACCCACTGCCACCCTAGGTACTCAGAGATCATTGCAGCACCCAGGAAGCCAGATCCCACCCCTGGGCAGGGCAGCCCATCCTGCTGGGGTCAGTAGGGCAGATGTGCTCAACAGCTGGCAGCAGGTCCTAGCCCTGATCCCTCTGAAACCAGCAGCTAAAGCTCCCATTTAACTTCAATGGAGACAGGATTTGGCCTGGATCTCAACTAAACCCATGACCATCAATGGCTTTGCTTGGGGTTTAATTCCCTGGATTAAAGGGAATTTGCCCTGCAGTAGCTCAGGGAGCCCCAGTTCCCTGGGCAGAGCTCAGCACCCACATCCCACCACCGCTCCGCCACGGCCAACGAGAGCAAACCAACCCAAGGGCCCTGGGTTTTAAACAAACAAACAGCAAAAAGAGAAAGAAAAAGAAAAAAAGAAGAGCATTTATTTCCCCCGCAGCTGTGCTCTCCCGGACAGAGGATTTCTGTGGCAGGACAATGCCGCTTTATGCGGCGAGGTTAAGTTTCAGTTACTTGAAACTATCAGCTCTTGTGTTCGAATCATCTTATTACCTCCACAATCAAACAAGGCTTCCCCATGGGCAAGGATTCGGTCATGCTGTTTAAACTGGACACAAAGGTCAAGCACGGCTGGATTTAAAGTGATCTAATGGGAGCTGCCCAAGGCTGCTTTGGGAAGGGGATACAGCCAGTGTGATATTCATCCTGTTGGAGAGGCAGGTCCCGTGTGCTGAGCCCCATTTGTAAGAAAGAGGAACCCAAAATCAAGCTCTAGAGCTGGGGTTTTGGTTCCCAAATGTCCCCTCTGATAACAATTTACAACCATCTAGCATCAGTCTTGGTCGTCTCCAAAGTACTTAAGGTATCTTCAGACCCAGAGTGACATCTCCAGTAGAATTCCACTTTATCTTTCTTCAAGCAAACCCACTGCTCTCCTGGCTGTTGCCTCTCCCACCAGCAGGTTGGGGAGGGCAGCACCTCTTCTAATTATCTATCCAAATGCTCTCCATGACCCAAGTAGAAAGAAACAGCCCTAGATCCCATCGGTTGCAGTTAGGCCCAGCTTGGGAAGTTACTCGATATTTGGGCACATCCCACAGTCAGCAGCACAAAACACGTGATGAAGCCAAAGTGCATTTCAGGGCTGCAAAGCTAAAGAGAGCAGATGCTAAAGCCTGAGTGGTGCTTCTGAGCTGAGACTGCAGGGAGGCAGGCAGAGCACAGGGAAGCACATGCTGGATGTCACCTGGGGAGGCCATGGCTGACCGAGTGTTTGCATTTGTCCCCATGCAAGGGACAGGGATTTACAGACCACCCCGGTGCCATGCAGAGGCAGGGGAAACATCCCTCACACTGCTCAGGTGTGGAAGGCAACATGCAGTGGAACAGGAGGAAAACAACTTGCCTGTACCTCCTTTGCTCATACCAGAACTGCTGCTCCTCCAGCCAAAACCTGGATCCCGGTCAGCCCCTGTACCACTGCAGCTTGGCATGGAGCAGGCAGCAAGCCTGGGAGCTGTGCTTGGAGCTGCTCCAGCTCTGCACAAGTCTCCAAGGGAAAACTGTGGCTTCCATGTTCTGATCCACCCCCTTGCCCAGAGATAAGATATGACACTGAGGATCTGCAGAATGGAGATGTGGTGTGGGGTCTCCCCTGCAACCTGCTTGCTACCCTGCAGTCTTGACTACCAAAGGAAATTATCTTGCATTACTAGACCCAGTGCACAGCTCCAGCTCCCAGGAATTAATGCCCTGGGAAGGGAAGGTGGGGGAGCAACACAGCATTCCCCAGGGATGCACATAAGCAGGGAGCTGCTTGGAGCTGTCTTCTGGGCTGCGTGCAGCAATGCACCAAGGAAGCTCCCAAACACACAAGGCCTTTCAAACTAAAAGCCTTTTTCTCCCACTCAGCTTCCTTCCCAGTTCCTTGGGATCTCAGTCCAGGGGAAGGAGGAAGCACAAACACAGAGGAGTTAAGCAGAACCTTTCAGAAGAAGTGGCATGAACCATTTGTCAAAGCAGGACCAGCCCTGTGTCCCAGATCCACATGCCTCTTCCTCGATCTCCCTTAGGTCCTGTCCTTACAGGCACCACCTGAGCTTGCTGGCTGGCTCTTCATGCAAGGTGACATCCTGCCCTTGCCAGGCAAGCCCCAAACATTCTGCAACATGGAGCAGAAGCTCAGCTGGGCTTTCTGCACAAGCCAGCTCTGCCTGTCCCTCAGGGACACCGGCCAAGAGCTGGAGTCACTGGTCAGGTGCTCAGGGGATGGTCTAGACACAATCACCATTTCATACACAGATTTAATACCTTCCATCTTCACATAGCTCCTAAGTAGCTTGATTTAATGATCCCACACGTTTCCACCCAAGCCCCAGGCTATGGGGAAATTTGCACAGGTGTGGCAGTGTTTCATTACACAGCAAGACAGAACAGCTCCTGGCCCTGTGCACCGGAGCTTCCCAGAGCTTCCCGAGTGCTCTGGATGCCCCCTCTGCATCATCCCCTGCTCGAGATGCTCCACGTGCAGCCAACGTGAGCCTGGGCACCTCTGAACTCACCGACACTGGCAGAGGGGCTGGCACAGGTCAGAGTGCTGAGGCTGGGCAGGGAGTCCACCTCCCCTCACTGCTTCCTCTGGTACTTGCCATCACATGGTAACCCAGGGCGTGAAAAGGCACAGGGTAAGTGAGCTAAATCCCGTAATTATTTAATATAATTAACCACAGGATTGAAATGGGCCCATTACCGGGGAGATAGGCTGCTAGAAATCTACCCTGCTCTTCTTTGAGCATTAACCTGAACACAGAAAAGGCATTGCCATATCTTCCCAGTGAGGGAGTGGAGAGGAGTAGGTCCTGCTCTTTGTTTTGCTTTTGTCTAATAAATATTATTTTCAGAGATTATTGATCCTGACTTCAAAGAGAAGCCATGTCTCATCTCGGGCTCTGGCACTGCAGGATGCCAGCATGATCCCACATTTCTGGACAGGTGCTCACACTGGTTTGGATCAAAGCAAGGGAAGCAGCTGCCTTCCACATCCCCGTCAACCGCTTCCCAGGGCTGTGGCCAGCACCCTTCCAATGGGGAAAGTGAAATTAATTCATTAATTGGTTCCGTCCTTTGGTTTCATGTGGGGCAGCTTACAAGAACCATCCATTCTGCATTTCTACACCTTCCCAACACAAACCAGACCATTTTAAAGCATTTTTGGTATTCCAGTGAAGATCTTTTCAATGAACCTGCTTCTCACTCTTGCAAAAGCAAAAAGGGTCCTCCCTGGACAATACACAGTGGATGGGGTCCCTTGCATGCAGCCTTGCACCAAGGCTGGAGTGTTTTTGCAATGCTCTTCTGAGGCGATGGTGGGATGCAGGAATATCCCACAGTATGCTGAGGCTTGGCCTTTTTCACCAGCAATCAATTCAGCCCATGAAAGTTGTGCTGCATTAGGAGATCCCCCCTTGTGGTTCAGGTGTAGCTGGAGAACATCACTGTGACTGTGAATGGGGAAATCCTCCCCTCACAGGACCGTGGGGTTCAGTAACAGCCATACTGGGTTCATAGCCAAACAGCCAGTTCCCTCCTTTCACCTCCTCCAGAGCCAGCCAAACCCAGCACTGTGACCCACAAGCCAAAACACACCTTGAGGCTCTTGGGGCTTTGAGCAGAGCCACCAAAAGCTACATTATCATCCCTGGCTGGCCCCTTGCAGAATGGCATCACCTCAGTGTTTGCAAACACTGCCTGCACTGGGGTGTGAGGATGAAGACATCATTGGCAGTGCTTCTCCTGGGCTCCCTTCCAGCAGCCCTCGCTGCGAGGAGGGGTGACCAATTCCCGGAGCGGCTCTGTGAAGTCATCCTCTCCTGACAGGCCTTCTCCTCCCTGACATCATCAGCTGGGCAAAGCAGGCACAACAGCAGTCCCCTGCTGCAGGATTTGCTTCCAGAGGCACCACAAGGGAAGCCTGGCTGCTCCCAGAGCACGGCTGGGTACACCCAAACGAGGGAACTGCCATGGAGCAGCAGCCCCCCAGCACTCCTGTTCAGTGAGGTGGGTGACACTGGTGGGAAAAGGCTCGGGGAAAGCAGGACAGAAACAACTCACCCAGCTCATTCTGTCTCGATGAACCTGGCTTGGGAGCACCCTTGTGCTGCGGATAACCAGGGGTCCATAGGCTCAGCAAAGCCTCTGTCTACCCTAAGGACAAGATCCTGGAGCAGAGACTCATGTGGTCCAGAGCAGGGATGCATGTGGATGTAGAAACCTTCATTTAAATGAGAGAAAAAAGGTGTTAGTGATGAACATCTTCCAGAACGGTTCCAATAGGGAAGGAGGCACGCACCTGCCACTGCAGCAAGGGTTTCTCCTCCAGCCCCTTTGGTGTCCAGCACAACACCCAGGCAGAGAGGGCAAGGAGCTGTCCTGGGGGGTGCTGGGTGCCCAGGCTGCTGACCCTGGGAGTGGGGCATCCCTCAGAGCCAGAGAAAGCAGCTGGTAGTAGCTCCCAAATTAACAGGAGTGGGGGCTGAGCTCCTGTGTTGGAAGTATTTAAAGATTTTCTGGGCTGGCGTCTTCACCTCCTCGTCCACCCCAGCAGCACCCGCCATGGTTTTACCCAAAGAGAGTCCCAGTATAGCTCACCCTGCAGTGCTGGGGCTGCATCCTGCCCTTCCAAAAGCTTTTCTCTGCTCAGGATGCCCCTGCCAACACACCCACAAACACTCACCTTCTGCCCCAGTTTCCAAATCAAATGTTTTAATTTAAGGCTGGATGAATTATTTCAAGTGGGGGGAAAAAATGACAGGCAGAAACTGGAATTTCTCTGCCTTTTTCCAAAAACTTACATGAACCATTTCTTTACTTTTTAAAGTTCTTAAGAGATTAACTGGAAAATTAAAAACATTTGGTCTTTTCATTACTTCTTCCATTTTTTCCTCCCATTTTTCTGCTGCGACAAAAAGCAAAAGAAGAAGAGAATATTGAAACCACTGAAAATCATTTACAAAAGGGAAGAAACTTTCATTTCTCAACTACAGCACAAGCAAGATTTTTAGTCTTTTTTAGCATCTTCACTTTCTACCTTCTTACTCCTAGAATTTAGCAGAACAGGGATTAAAAAGATTCAGGGAAAAAAAAGCTCGATTCCAGAGATTCTGGCTTCTTGTGCCCAAGAGATGTTGCCAAAACTTACTGATACTTGCAGACAATATACTAGCACAGGAACAGTGATGGTAGTGGAAATAGCCAGGAATTGATTTGAAATTAATTGGGTTTGACAGTGTTTGTACCATTTTGCGTTCACTTTCATGCCATTGGGGTTCAATAAGAGGCTGCAGTGCAACCCTTTCGGGGCTCAAAACTCCCGACCAGAGACAGTAACATTTCTTCAGGCTGGGGACAGCAGCAAAGCCACACACAGCTGCTGTGAAGCTGCATAGCTGGGGTTTGCTCATTTGACTTCTAAACACAGTGCAATTTGAGAATAAGCTTCCCCTGAGCAACTTCCACGACCAGGTCCAAGATAATCGTGGATCTCTTGACGGCTGCTCTGCCAACAAGAGAGGATGCACTCAGCAACGGCCGGACCTGTCCTGAATGCTGGCGGTCAGCTGCCCACAGTTTGCTCAGATGGCCAGGGGACACCATCTTGGGAATGGGGTGTCCTTGCATGTCCCAGAGTGACAGAAAGAAAACATATCACATGAAGGCTGTGTGTAGCTCAACGTGCTTTAGAGGTGCTCTTTAAGGGGCCTACAAGCTCTTGCAAAATCCAATGCACCTAAATACCAAACTGATTTCAACCTAATTCCAGAGGTAACACCACCTACTCACATGCCAAAGCAGGGAGCAGACGGCTTGCTAATTAACGTGTCTCCTTCATGAATATTGCACTTCCCGAGGAGGAATTTGGTGCTCAAGCAAAAGGCTGCTGAAATCGAGCCAAGCCGGGCTGAGCAACGAGGATGCTTCGAAACTGCTGAGATCCCTCTGGCAGGGCTGGTGCTAAAGCCAGCCCCTGGTTTTCACACCCACTGGGTGAGTCAGTGGGTGCTACCCGGGTGCCACCTCCAAAACACACACTCAGCTCACAGCCACATCTTGGGGGACACAGCAGAGGTGCTGGCAGGGACGGGAAGGGGAAACACAAAACCACAGGATGTTTGTGGTCCTGAACCTCTGTGACATTTGACAATACCTGGGGCCTGACCTTTTTTAACCCACAACCAAACCCTTCCCTAGAACCTTCTGGGAGCTCCCTCGGGCTGCAATACCCGCCCCTGCACTGCCCTAATTTCTGTCGTAGGCAGCCACCTGGGCAGTGTCCAACAGTCCCATCCACACACAGCTGTCACACAGCCCAGGGAAGGGCCAGCACAGCCCCACACTGTGTGCTGGGAAGAGCCAGCTTTGCCAGCCTGATTGGAGCCAATCAGGCAGGTTTCCCTCGGCCAGGGCTTTCAAGGCTCTCCCATGATGAGGTATTACCTTGGTCTCTATTTGTTTCCCCTGGCAGCCTCCTTTGATGTTACCCCATGAGACTGAGCGAGGAGACACCACAGAAACCTCACTGAGATACATCTGGCATTCTCAGAATGCAGCAAGTTTCCTTGGTGTCCTTCCCACACCAGCATCCCCACTCCCACTTCAGCACAGCTCAGGTGCCTGGTCCTCCAAAAGCCACGTGGTGCCTAAATCCTGTTGGTCTTGTGCGTGGTTAGATACTGAAGTAGAAATTGTGCTCCTAAGCACCCCCAGGAATCTCACTTTACGAGTTGTAGTTGAACTGGACAAGGAAAGCCAGGTCTGGCCACCTTAAAAGGGTTCCTGCTTTTTTAACCAAAGTGCTGGAACTGCTGTGCTGGGGTCAAAGGACTCATCATTTCAGATCCCTGCAAACCCAGCCACTGTGCTGACAATGCTGGGGAGCAACCAACCAACAGCCCCAACAACATCAACCAACACCAGCGACCTATCAACAGTCCTATCATGGTCTCATTTGCAAGAGACTTCCAGAGGTACCAAATGGACCCCTTTGGACTACACCACATCTCCAGAGGAGATCATCACTGGCCAAGCTGAGACAGTCCTGCCCAGCTCCTGCTCTTAAGAGATTAAATTCAAGGGCTGTGTGTGAGCTCTCCCCACAGCCTGGCTGTTGGCATTCAGCCCATGACAAACAGCAATCCTAGCACCAGGCTCCAAGCTGAGACTGGATCCCACAGCGTTAAAGCCACTTCTGACAAAATACACAGCCCATGTTATCACCCCGTGGGACAAGCAGACTTCAGAGACCTGTGCTGTAGCCCTTTCTGGACAATCACCCTTTAAATTTAACTCCTACTACATGTGTGCATGAAATCTGCTTGGCAGAGCAAAAAAACATCCCAGAAAACTCACTCAGTCTTTATTAGCATTTCCAGCATTGCACAAACGGTCTCCCTAGCCCCTGGAAAGTCTGCCTTTACCCAGCCAAAATGCTTCTTTGCAAGTCATTTGAGCTCTTACCTCAGAAAAGTCCTTTCCTGCCCGCACACACAGCGAAGGAGCTGTAATCTGACTTTATTATGGTCACGCACGTGCTGTTGCCATGGAAATGGACACGATGCTACTGGGTCCGACTGCAGCACGGCCAGGCACAGGCAGGGACCACAGCCAGGATCCTTGAGGCAGTGCTGCTGGAGAATCCCCCTTGGCCAACTTGCTAAAAACTCCCCCAACCAACAGCAGTAAAACCCCTCAGACCAGGAAGCTCAGGGTAGCACCAATGGCAAGCACACCAGAGACCACTGGAGGCCACTTGACACTTACGGTGGTAGCAATGCAGCTCTTGCTTTGTCACAAAAAGTGTGCTTATCAACACACCTGCTCCATTAGCTCCACTGGAAAGTTACTAAGTCAAGAGAAAACATCTCCAAATGTTCCTTGTTCTTCAGGTAGCTATGCTCAAGGACTTGGTCTCTTCAGTTGTTTGGCCAGTCAAGCCAGCCCTGTGCAGGTGTGACGTGGGCCACCACAAGAAGACAGAAAGTCCTGGCAGTGAAAAGCAGGACAGATCCCAGCCTGATGCACCCTCCTCAGACTTGAACCTGCAAGGTGCAGCCCCTCAGGAAAGTAACAGCAGCCTTGGTGACGGGGGTATTTCCACAGAGCCTGGAGGACAAGCTTAAGTTGTGATAATAACAGAGGCTGTAAATTCCTGGAGAAGCCATCCTCTCTTAAGCATGATGGAAAGCATCATTGCCAGGGGAAGCAGAGTTTACACCATGGCTTGCCAAGGGCTGCTGGCAGGGAAGGATGGGTCTACACATGCCCCTGATTCTTCTTCTAACCTCCTGGTATCCCTCACAATTGCTGCTGGAAACAGGGGATGCTTCCAGTTGGACACACAAAGGTTGTACTTATCTCCTCCTTCAGGTCTGTGCTCAAGCCCTGTGCTGGGCAGGGCTGGGGACAAGTCCAAATACAAGGCTCAGGCTGTGCCAAAAGGGACCACACTCAATCCTGCAGCCACCTGCCCCAGGGGGCAGGATGGAGGACAGATGTCCTGGAGCAGAACAGCAGCAAGGGCTTCGTAAGCACGGAAAGATAAGAGGCAGACAGTCCTGTGAGTTTGGGAGCTACCAGCATGTCAAGCAGAAAGGGCTCCATGTTCAAGGCCAGATTGGACAGGGGCTTTGAGGCAAGCTCCTCTGGCAGGGAGTTGGAACTCAAGGATCTTTAAGATCCATTCCAACCCAAACAATTCTATGGCCCTATGATGATGCAGATTGCGAAGGAAAGCAGAATTAAAACTTGATTCACTGAAGACAGAGAGAGGACAAAGCTTCAGCTGTCACATGTGGGAATTGAGGTAGCAAAAATGCTCCTCTAAGGCCCAAGGAAGGAAGGAAAGGCATCACAGCACCAACCTGCCCACTGATGTCCAACTGCTCCATCGCAGGGTGTGTGGGGAGTGTCAGCGCTCCAAACCCCTCAGCCTTGAGCAGCCATGGAAATGTCAGGGGTGCACCCAGTGCCACGTCACTGAGGTTCAGCTCTTCGTGTGGGCACGAAGGCTTTCAGCATCCTGCCATGCTGCAGCCAGCGTGAGCCATCTCCCAGGCTGGTGTTGGCAGGTAGAAGCCGTGGCAAAGGGAGATCCCACATCAAGCACATGGCTCTGTGCTGCACCCGGAGCTGCCAGCCCGCGTGGCTGAGCTCCCCGCTCACAATTACACATCTGCCCCTTCCTCTGGCCCTTTCATCATCCCAGACATGCAATACCAACCAAACCTGGCAACGGCCTCTCATTTACCTTCCCAAGGGTTGAAAGAACCTGGCCAATATTTATAGCAGCAAATCAAGCCAGTAGTGCACTGGTTGCTTTGAGAAAAAGAGCTGAGGCTTTTCTGAGTCCAGGATTATTTATTATTCATCAAATTGGATTCCAGCTTCCCCCTTCATTTTTATGGGTTGTTTTTCCTAAAATATGGATTTTAGTTTATGATGAGGTTTTACTTAAGGATTAAAAAGGAGGACACAGAAAGGCAAAACAGGAGAAAGGAAAACAGGATGATAAAAAAAGGCATTCTGTAAAAACAACAAAATTTTCAGCTAACAAAATTTACCCTGGCAGAAACCAGCAAAGGCCAGGACATCAACAAAAGTGACAGTGCACTTTTTTATTAATTACTTCATATGAATTACTCAATGGATCAAGAACCCAGTTTACACCAACACCTCTACCAGAGCCAAAGTGTCACAGCTGACAGGAAATGTCCCATATTGGCTGTGGGACAGAGTACCCTGCCAACCAGGAGGATCCCTCTGGGAGGGCTGGAGCAGGCAGGAGGGACAAGAAAAAGTACTTGGCTGATGCAAGGCTCCTGCTCAGAGCACCTTGCTCTCCTGTCAGCCACCTGGAGCACATCTGACACAGCCAGCTGACCACAGGGCCGTGAGAAAAGGATGGGATCTGCAACTGAGTTACCACATCTATTTTCTCCAGGCCTTGCCCAGGAGTGAGTCATGCTAAGAGGAGGCTTTGAGCAGGGTCTGGACCTGGGCAGATAAAAGCAGTGTTATTTGTGTGTGTTTGCTTGAATCAGCCAGAGAGGAAAGTGCACAACACATCAATTCTGCAAAATAAATACGGCACCGTAGAGGCTTACCCAGGAGAGGTGTCCTGGGAAATGCTCTTCTTCATTCATCACCTGCCCAGGGAGGAGAAACCACAAAGCAAGAACCAGCCATGGCCAGAGGAGAGATGCCAAGGCACAGGACACCCTGTGCCCACCCAAGCGCTGTGGCTGGGGCAGACAGTGCCCGGCACTACACAGGGCTGGGAGTGAAATTACAGGATCAGATCTTTCTGGGATTGTTCCTCCTGGGTCTTTACCCTTTTCCTTAGAGAAGGCACCCCAGAGCAGAACAAAACTCCTGTCTCGGAGGTGGGAGAAAAAGGGGTGATCCCCTCCCCAGCACCAAAAGCAAGGCAGAACTGACTGCAGTTCTATCCCACTTGGCCTGAGGCTGCAGTGGGCACATGGTCCCTTCCCCCTGCCCCAGGGACCCAGTGCTGTGGGGTCAGGGTAAGAATTACTCACAGCTGCACAAGGACACTCTCCTGCAGTGCTGCCAAGCCCTGAATAGGGAGGGGAAACAACCAGGGGAGCTCTTTCCTGAGCAGAGTCTTTTGGGAGAGCCACCATAAGGGCTCTAATGCACTCAGGCAGGCATTTCCCATTTCCCTGGTTACTCCAGCAATGAATGCTCTCTCCCCTGTGTTACAGGTATTCTCCACTGCTGCAGGATCACGTCAGGACAAGCTCTGCAGTCCCCAGGGCTTGAGCAAGTGCAAGTCAGACAGGCAGAGCCTGAGTGCGTCTCTTCCACGCCAAGGGGAGGGAGAGACAGCAAGAACCACTTAAATGAGGAAAAACAAGTTCACAAAAGGGGTACTGCTTCATGGAACCAAATCCACCACAAAAACCCAGGTATGATACCAGGATGCTGGTGGAAAGAAGGCCACAGAGCAGGCTTAGGATGGAAGACCAGGAAGAGAGCAGCAGAGACCATGGCTGGAAAGAGAAGAACCAGGCTGAGGAAGACACCAGGAAAGGCAAGAGACACCTCCACAGCAAGAAACAGATGGTCCAAATGACAGGCAGGTCCTTGCACGTCACGTCAGGCACCCTGGGTAAACACTCACTGCTGACATTTCACACCTACACAAGGCTGCATCATCACATGTCAACACCCAGAAGGGGAGACAACATCCTCACTGCACTTGTCCCCAGTGCCAGGTCCTCCAGCCCAGATCTCCAGAATTAGACTTCAGGTCTATTCCCTGGAGAGTCTCAACAGAAGGTCTGTGTGTGAAGGAAGGGAGTCCAGTTCAACTGGTTTGTTGCTCTGAAGAGCTGCTATGCCTGAGACATCTTTGCTCTGGAGGTCTCCAATTTATTTGGTCACTTTTCCCTTGCTGTTCAATCCAGGGCAAGGATTTTCCAGGGGCACAAAAGTCCCTGAATTTGCCTTGATTTCCTCACCAACCCAAGTGTGGTGAAGGGCCACATCACCTGGAAGGGGACACCATGAACATCAACGAGACATTCTGTCATCCAGGGCCAGAGGGGAAGTGTGCAGGTGTCACTAGCCAAGCAGGTAACATCACAGCAACAGCTTGCCAAGACAGGGTGTGTGATTTAGGGAGCCTTTTCCTTCCTGACATCTTAGAAATTAGCTCTCATGTCCTAACACCTCGATCATTCAAGAGGTTATCTTCCCCCACCTTCACAAGTTTCAACACAGGATAAACTGAGCAGCTTCTTACTTGACTGAAAAAATGCTGAATAAAACAAGATGAGTAGGATTTAGAAGCTGGGCAAAATGGATTCAGATCTTTCTGGAAGCAGGAGGAAGTTGCACCTGGATGCAATTCCAAGGGAGTGCTTTGAGCACAGGGGAGCAGCAAAAATCTCAACACTGCCCTGACCAAAGCCAGGCTAAATCTGTGATGGGCTCAGGGGTAAAGGAAGTGACATTTTTCTGCAAATTTGCTGTTCACCCAAATCTTTCACCCAACTTCACTCACAGCAAGTCAGTAGATGCTGGCTGGCAGCAAATGCCACCTTGCTGATGTTGCAGAATGACTCCCACTGAAGCGCAAAACTTCCACCTTTGGTAAAGAAAATTTTCCCCAGTGCTACCCAATGAGAAGTCTATTATATTTCAACAATAGCAAGAAAATAATAACCACTTGTCCTTTGGAAGGCTATGAACAACTAAGCCATAAGAAACAAGCAATTTCAAACAGGACAATAAATTTTCTCTCTGTCATAAAAAAAAAAATTGTCATTTTTTTTCCGTCAAAGACCCCAGAGGTGTCTAAATGTGAATGAAAACCAGAAAATTACTGCTTGATTCCTCCTTCACAACACGACTCTTGAGTATATGGAAACATCTATAGCATCTATGTAACAGAGAAAAGAAATCAGAATTACTTCTAAAAGAGCAATGAAGCCTCAAGTTCCTGATAACTGACTGTGGCCATTACACCTTGTACCTGCATTGCAAAATGGGTTTATGCTAAGGGCAATTAATACCCCCCACCCCAAAACATTTCAATCAGATCTGGAGTCTGCTGGAAAACAAAGGCACTTTTCATGGGAAAAGATTCACAGTTGTTTTTCTATCCACACATGTCAAAATTGGGAGGGAAATTAAGAAAGACAACTAATCAGAGAATGCAATAGTGTAACTATTTCCACCAAGGTACTTGTCCATCCTTGCCCAGTGACTGTGTACCCTGGCAGGCTCACAACCCACCTGGGCAGAGCAAAAGTTTTGTCTGTAGCATGCACTTCAAACACTTCCTTAACACCTGCAATAGGTATGACACATTTCCAAGAGCTGTCAGCTCTCCCTCAGCTCTCAAGCACCTCAAGAAAGGCAGCCAGCATTTCTTCTAGACCCACCTCAGTTCCTGATGGAGGGTAGATAACTATGGCACACTCAGCACTGCTTCCAGTGACATCAGCTCCTTCAGCTTGGGAGCCAAGAAGGCATTTTATTGACCTGGGTCGTAAGATTTAATAACTGCTAGACCTCTGAAACAGCCCACACAAAATGAGCTTGTGCAGAAACGTTGGATGGGCTTTGAGAAGAGCAGACATCTGCCCTGGACTAAGGACATCCTTGTTGCAGTAAAACCCAGCTCCTTCAACAAGAGCTTACACCAATTAAGTGTTTCCTAACAGTGCAGACATTCTACTCCAGAAAACTGGGGTGAAGCTGGAGGGCCACGCTCCCTTCCCTTCATTCACCATATTCTCAGTGCCATTTTCAGCTCCACAACATGAAACCTCACTCTCTAGGGCAGTACAGAGACCCGAGGCATGGGATCCAGGGGAAGCAAATAGTTGAAGTCAGCCAACCCAGAGGCTTTCCACAAGCAGCATGCAACCAAGACAAGTTATTGCAAGCTTCCCTTCATAGCCAGGCATCTGCTGCTCACCCAGCCACACCACAGCAACCACCTGGTAAACTCATTTCTACTCAAACCTGTAAGCTTTTGTTGCAGAAGGCACAACTGAGGGCATTTAGATAAGAGATGGCATTTAAGATAAGAGAAGGTATGATAATCTCCTGATTATGCCTCCCATGCAGCCTAATCTGTCCCCACAATCTGCACAGAGACCACCAAAGCACTGTTCCCACACTGCCGGATGACCCACAGACCCCCAGGCAGGATCCAAGGAGCGTTGGGTGATGAAGGGCAGATGAAGTGCACACAGCTTGGCCAACCTCATCTGCCTTTGATCTGCAGCTTATTGTCTTGGCATGGTTTAGGGAGCTAATCCTCCCTTGTGGCTGGGGGAGGACACTGACCTCCCCAGCTTCCTTCAGCTGCACAGCCCTACACAGCAATGGGGTGGGGGGAACTGAGCTGCCTGGGGGCAGGTCAAGCTCACAAGCTCAAGGGAAGTGTTGGGCACACTCAAATTGTGTGGATTTTGTCTGAAATCCTTCTACTCCTCAGCAGCCAGCCTAAGCAGCCTCTCCTCATGCCCCGAGCCACCTCGGGCAATGGTGAAAGTGCGGGTGTCACCCCAAACGCATTAGAGAAAGATGTAACACTGCCTGAGCAACCCACTTTGTGCAATGCAGGTGTAACACAACCCACCAGGGCAGATCCCACCCAGCACGGGCTTATCTCATCAGCACAAGCTCCGTGGGTCAGGCCTGAGAGGTGATTTCACACTGCACATTATCAGGAACACACCGTGTATGGCACTTGCTGGACAACAGGAGATGCTTTCTCTTGCACTGCACAAGCCCAGTCACCGAGCCACACAGCACTGATGGCAGAGGACCTCGCTGCCTGACCCCATCCCAGCATCCTGCTTGGAATGGCAGATTCCCACCAGCCTTGGCTGATCATAGCAATGGGAGAGCAGTGAGAGGCTGGGAAGGGAAATTTAAGTTTGGGATTTGCACCTGAAGCCCACCACCAGGGGAACCAGCCTCAAAGTGGTGGCAATAGCCTGTTCCACACCTGATGCTTGAGGAAAGATATGGTTGTCAGGAACTGCAAATCCTGTTAGCAAATTCTGAGCATATTCAGGGTGAGCCAAGAAAATGGACTTGAAGCAGGGACACACTCCTGCTCACTCAGGCACAACACAATAGGGAGAAAGGCCTTTTATCAAGAGATGCAGTCTGAAGGGAAGAAAAAAGGAGAGAGGGATCTTTCCCTTCTCAGAGGTCTCCAGTGAACCTAGCAGGTAGCATGAAACCTTCAGGAGACAAAGAGAAAGTAAGACACAAAATCCTAGTGTAGAAACTTGTGAAGAGTAACAAGGGAGGAGGTTTGGTGTGGGAGACAAGAAAGCCTCTTGAGAAAGAGCTCAAGAGATGAGCTGTGAGATGCACAGGAAATGAAACAGCACCCAGAGCCCTGCACCTGGGCTGTCACCCAACCAAACACATTTCAACACAGCCATGAGCTATTTCCTCAGCCAAGCACAGACACTGGTGAGGGATGCAGGCAACTGTGAGGACCTGTCTTTAGGATGCTGTTCTGCAATCTCCAAAGAGACTGGTTCCCCTCTGTTTTGGCTGACATTTCCACCTCCTGGACTGTAACAACAGAGGGGAGAACATCACCGCAGTGGGGTTTCTTGGAGCTTTCCACACCAGCAGGTCTTTCATCAGGAACTCTGGTACCACTTAGCTTGACTTCCTTTCATAAAAATATTTTCCCTATCTATGGAGAAAAAGGCCTTTCAAGGTCTCCAGGGTCGACTCACCAGCTCCAGCTCAGGAAAGGGAGTCCAGAGCCAAACCAAACTTTCACTGCAACACTGCATCCCTATCCAGCGCCCAAACTCTGGGGTGCCTTCCAGTAGGCAAAGCCACAAGTGTCCCATGGGACAGCCAAAAGAAACAGAAACACAGGTGCTGATCTTGGCTCAGCCACGCAAGCTGCAAAGCTGAGCTCCACACGGGCTGCAAAAGCTGAGACAGTGGCAGAACAGCTGGATGCTCCAGCCATGCCACACTCCCACTGCCAGCAGCACCCAGCCAGCTTCAACCACAGCTGGAGGTCGCAGCACGACCACCTGCAGGCAAGTGCCACGGTCTGAAACAAGTCACTCCACCTGCCAGTGAGTCAGGATCCCTGTCCATGAAGTATGACCTCTCCTATCTCACAGGTCTCCAGCAAAGATCCCAAGGATGCCTGTGCAATGCTGGGATTACGAGACATCCCATCTGTGTGACAGCTTCCATCAGACAGGAGAGCAGGGAAACCTTCCAGCAGGGATGTGGTGGGGCTCCAGGAAGGATTATCAACTGGAGAAAAGGACTGTTTCCAGCACTATCCCAGACTCTTGGATGTAGTTTGACTCACACACATACCAGCACACACAAGTGGTGCCTGTGTTTCCCTCCAGCCCTGTGTTGTCTCACAGGACTGGCCCTGAAATCCTTTTGAAAGGTGTTCTGCAAAACCCACCAACCAGGACCTCAGCTGTGGGGCCTGCAGAAGCCTGTGGCTGCCAGGATGTGATGAGAAACACGGTGCACACAGTTCTCAGTCAGGCCCGGCTTCTTGAGGGGCTACAGGAAAGCAGAAACAAACAAAAACCAGAGTGGGCCCATAGACCCTGGTGAGCTTTTCAGGGGGCTGCAGCCATGTTTTTCCTCTTAAATTTTCACATCCATTGCTTTCCTTAGCATTCCTGACATGTTTTCCTGGCTTTACCTGGCTGTCATGCTAGAGGGTGATGAGAGGTTTCCAAGGGCATGTCATCACTCTGAGCCAGAGTCCATAGCACCTGACAGACTTCATCCCTGCATGAGAACAAAGACCACAAAATTAAACACAACCCCATGCAAAGCCTCCTGGAAAAACCATCTTCCACACTTTACACCACCAGCCTATCTGTTTTTCAGATGTGACAGGACCCATTTGACCACCAGCTGCAGGGACAACATGCAACATATCCTGCAAGGTCACAACGCAGCTTTATATCCAGCCAGGATGAAAATTCAAGCAAAGAAAAGTCTTAGGAAAAAGGAAAAACGGTGTTGTGACGGAGAGGAAAGGAGGCATTAGAGCCTCTCCAGCACAACAGTCCTGTAAATGATTGCAAAGATGCTGTGTTGAATCAAGAACAATTTCACTGCTGTGCCTGTGCACTCACATGTTTTGCATTTGGACACCTCATCAGAGCTGATAACCTTGGAAGGGGCCTCCTGAGCCATCTGGCCCCAACCCCAGCTCTGAGCAATCTTCACATGGGTACCTGATCTCCCCTCTGGTGAGGCAAAGCTCCCAGGCAGCCAGCTGGGACTTCACTACTCAATCTGTGCAACTGGGAAGGCAAAGGGTTAAATCCCTTCCAAAACCCCTTTTGTTTAGCCCCAGGGGCTCATTTTAACTAACCTCAGGGATTTCAGTGGAGTTATCAGTCAAAGTGGTGCAGATAGATGTGGATGGATTATGGCAGCACTGCTAAGTTTGCCAAGGAACTGACTTCAGATGAACTGATGCAAATGTTCTTAAGAACAATTTCCACACAGCTTAAGAGTGAGCAACAGCAAGAAAGGAAAAAACCTTGATTAAAATAATTAAATCACATAAAATTTCTTACTGGATGAAAACAAAGATTGCTTAGCAGGAAAAAGGCAAAGGGATCCTAAGAAGAGGAGTGGCCAACACAGGGTAGCTCTGCACATTCCAAAAGCCACAGCTCATCAAAAGCCCTGGGGTGATTCATGTCTTGGGGAAAGCAGAAATACCTGGGGAGGAGGTGGAGCCAGATCCAGCATCTCCCTGGTGGGCAGGAAAGTCTCACTGGTCTGCACAGGCAGGAGGGTTTCAGGAGGATGGAGGCAGGTTACTGGTTGCCACAGGAGAAGTAAGTATGCCACACATCAGGAATAAAGCTGGATCACTGACAAATCCTGCACTCTGGCTGCAGAGGCTGGGGGAAGATGTTTGCAGTGAGTGGCATTTGGTCCAGGGTGGTGGGAAGCTGATGAAGGATAAGAAGGGGACCCAGGACATTAAATAAATTCTGGGATAAGAATCACAGTCGTGCTTTTAAAGAGGTGTCTGCCAAGGCACCAAGCATGCACTTGCTCCTGTGCTTGGTGGCTGCACTGCCTTGCCACTCACTGCAGACAGACAGATGCACTGGCTCCAACTATGGTGCCAGAGTCACAGTCCCTTTGCCACTCACTCAGCCTTGAGCTCTCTGAACACCTTAAATACCACAGGGTCCATTTTACATCAGTCTTGAAGACAGGGAAAGCCATGGAGATTTACCATTTGGCATTTCAGCACCTCTCCACCTCCAGCAACTTCTCGCAAAGCCTGGGCTCCCAGGACAGCTTGTTGCAGGATGAGTGGCAGCTGATCCCGCAGCTCTTTGATCCAGACTGTGAACTGCTGGGGTGGATTAAGGAAAGAGGACTTCAGCTGACCTTCATTAGCTTTCTGCTGCTCCTTTCCCAACTTGGAAATTAGCAAGTATATGCATCCAAAAGGCAGGTGAGCCAACCAGCTGGGGCCAGGGCAGAGGTACTTGCAGAAGGGGGCAAAGGGGCTTTTCATTTAAGTGAAGGGAAAAAAAGAATCTACTTTCCTGTCTACTGGGGCCAGGCTGGAAAACCCAGGTAAGACAGATGCAACCTGGTCTTCCCCTCCCCTCTGGTGCCACGGTGGAGCCCAGCACAGGGCTGGCCAGATGACCACGTGAGATTTCAAAGCTGCCTCCCAACTTCAATAGGTGGGAGAGCAGGAAGGAAAACAGCCCCTCAATCACCACACCAATTTTCATTGCCATTAAATATAATCATCTCTGCTCTCTTTCATCTTCACTTCTCCTGTGAGAGCTGGCAATGAAGGCAGCACACCGTGAGGAGAGGCAGAGTGGGGGAATTGCAGCAAAGAACGTAACCTCCAAAATGCTCTGCCGAGCCACGGGCAGGGAGCACAGGGAAGCCAACAGGCCCATTGCTATCCAAGGGTGGGAAAAGGGAGCAGACACAGAAACTTGGTCAGCTTTGTTTCTTGCCCTCACCTCAGCTGCAATGTCTCCAGAGCACTCTGAGTCTGCTCAACACCACCAACAACCCCTCTTAAAGGTATTCGAAGAATTTTGAGCATGCTCTGCAGCACAGAGCCTGGACCACGCCTCCCATCTCCCACCCGGGCTGGCCAATTTAGAACAACGATCCAGTGGCCCACCCTTATTTCTGGCCCTGCTTCACTGTGTGACCTGCAGGTACTCAGGCAAGAATTTCTGCTTCTGCCCCCATCACCTGGGCTGCTGTCAAGGTGTTTTCATGGACAATGCACCCCTTTGTGCTAAGGTGAGCTCCTCTTCTCTCCAGCAAAGATGCCGGGCTGATGGGAAAGGCCATGCCAGTGGGAAGGTTTTCACCTTCTCCTCAGCACACCTTGCTCCAGACACTTTGTGGTAAGTGTTCCTTTTTAAGATCTATTGATTTCATAAATAATAGAGTAAAAGAAAGAAACACATCACACAAATACATAGGTCAAATAATCTCTCCCTTAGGAAACAAACAGGAGCTACAAAGAAAAAAATAGCCCAGCAGGCGAGCATTGATCTTTAAGCAGGAGATCAAGTGGCATTAGAGTTATTTGTTAATTAACTTAACAGCACATAGATAGGGCCATATTCAAACAGGTCACCTTGGGGGTCTTGCTCCACAAACAGGAGTCTTGAAGCCTGCCTTTCTTACTCCAGGAGCACTCAGCAGTTTCTGTGACACCACAGATAGCTCTGTCTTGGTTCTACTGACTGATGTCCACAAGGGACAAGTGCCAAAAGCCAAAATCTTCATCCCTAACTCCTGCAAAAAGCTCCTGGCCTAGGGAACCCAACATGGAATGAGAAACTTTTCCAGCCACAGGCCTGCATCAAAAGACTGTGACACAGAAATCAACACCTACTGCTCGCAGGATGAAAAGAACAATGTCTTCTGAAGTAACCCCAGCCTGGAAGAACAAAAGGAAAAGGATATTCCTGGGCTTTCACAGGATGAAAACCATCTCAGTTAACCCTGGTTAGCACAAGGTGCCTGCTTCACCACACGGGCCAAGTGTAACAGGAGACAGGCACAGCCTTTGTGGCATCTACACGTGGCAGAGTGGATTCACACAAGGGGAGAAGCAATGACCCCCTCAGCCCCTGCCCATACCATGCTGCCAGCAGGATCTCATGGTGCCAGCACACTCCAAGTGCTCATTTCAGCTGAAACAGGCAGAAGTCCTTCCTCCAGTTGTGAGATCTGCACACCAAAGCTCAGCTCTGGCTGTGAAAACGTGAGGAGGGAATCATTGCCAAGAGCAGCTACCCCAGAGGGAAGCAAGGCCATGCAGGAGCTCCATCCAGGCAGCTGCTTAGCTTAACTCTTTCAGTCACCAGCTGCAAGAACAGCTACCACCAGTGGCACATGCTCCACACAGCCACAAGCTCTTGGAGTAAGCAGGATCAGCCTCAGTAGCATTCCCCACCAGAGATTTGCAGAAAAATCCCTGTGCCATGCAGAGCACCACTGTATCCTCAGCTTGCCTGCTCTCTGGAAGGCAGCAGTGAGTTATTGGCTGCATGGAAGGTGCCTGCAGGGAGCAGAAACAGCGAGGGAGAACAGAGGTGACAGGTTTTTGGCACTGGGTCACAGCACTGATTCAGGCCTAGCATTTTTGTGACAACAGAATGGTGCGTTTCCAGCTGTATTGCATTATCAGGGAGGGAGGGCTGGAGTGAGTATAAAGAAGTCTAAAGGTGGTCACTGGGGGAAGACTTCCTTGCAGATGGCCTCGAGCAGTGGTCACCTGGCCTGTCTCAGCTGCAGCTAAGCAATGACCCTCTGCCAGAGCATTCCCAGGTGTTCATGATGCTCATCCCCCACCAGAAACCACCCCACAGCACCCTGTCCCAGCTTGCTGGTTTAACCATGTACCCCTGCCTTTGCTCAGAAGTGATACCAGATAACTTCAAACTCCACCTGAGGCGACAGCCACCACTTCTGCAGGGCAGCACAAAGGCTCTCAGCACCCCTTCACCAGCAGCACTGGCTGCTGTGCTGCAAGGAGACAGGGAGAAGGTAAGGGATGCCAGAGACCTGTGCCCTGGAAGCCCATCACTCTCTTCACTGACACCCCACATTCAAATCTCTGACAAGCTCTCCTTTCGTGGAACCTGTACCTTGACAGAGGAAGTAATTTACAGACATCTCCCCTGACAAGGAGAACAGGGGGACTGAAGAGTGATGTCTGCCTGCAGTGACAGTTCTGTTGCAGAGCTACAAATAGATCCCAGCTTTCCCTGAGACACACGTAAAACTTCCTACAGCACACTAAATCCAGGTCAAATACGCAGAGGAGTATCAATAAGAGAATCTTCTTTCCCAGCTTATTTCCTTTCCAAAACTACAGGTCCTGCCACTTGAGAAGCACTTGCAGACCAACCGTTTCTAAAAGCAAGAGAAGAAACACAGCCCTGCTCTCACGTCAGAGTGACAAACCTTTGTAAAATGATTCGCTTCCCTCTCCTCCTACTCACTCGTGTTTCAGAAAACATTTCGTTCAAAAGCAGCTCTTTAAGGAGGTTATATAATAAGTGATTTGTACCACGAGGCTGGATAGTTTTAGCCCAACTACTTAGATCATAGTTGGATTTTAATTCCTAGTTAGCTGGCGGACTCATGTCCAGTGACGAGCCTGTGGGCAGAGGATGCTCCTGGCCACTGCACTTCCCGGCCAGGAGAGTCAGTACCACAGAGCTCTGCTGTTTCTGCCTATTCAGTAATGAGCTCTGCTGTCACATCTGTCCAATTCCAGCTCCCAGACAGGAAGGAAAGTGGGCAGTGCTTGAAGATTCTTACTTTTTCACAGATCACGGTTATGTTTAACATGCTCCATACTCACAGCAGCCAAAAAGCCATTTGCAGCAGCACCGGGCTCCCCAGGGGCCAATCTCAGCACAAAGAACCCTTGCTGAAAGTTTAGTGAGGTCATATGTCTGGCAAATGTAATGGCAACAAATTAAACTACTTTTTTAAGAACTTGGCTTCCACCCTGCCTTGGAGATCCAAAACAAAATCCTTAACTCTTCGTAGCCTCCCCCTCCACAGAGCTCAGCACAAGAGGTTTTCAAGGCAGGATTTGTCCTCAAGCAGCGCAGAGGCCATGTCAGCCCAAGGACAAACCACAGGCTGCTCCTCACTTGGCTGCTCCACTACTCCCCGAGTTAACAGCTTCACAAATAGGACTCTGCAGATGTGCCCACATTAAAAAAAAAAGATCATGAGTGTAAAAATAAAAGTGGGTTTAAGTTACTCTAGATCTCTTCAGCACTCAAAAACTGTGGTGCTCAGTGGATAAAGAAAGCATGGAACCTCAGGACAAGACAGGCAATAGGATTTGGGCTCCTCAAGATTTTTTTTTTTTGAGGTTGTTGCTCAATCTTTAAGCACAAGGATTAAAATGTAAATCTTGTATTTTCCAAGCCTTGCCTGCCTCCCAAGCAATAGCCAGCCTTCAGAAGTCCTACTCCAGGTAAGAGGGTTGTAAGGGGGAAAATGAAGTTGCTGAGATTTAGGACAAAGAAGGTAGATAACACTGTCAGAATCTTTTCAGATTACCTTTCTTGCCACCTAAATCACACAGAGGTTGTTAGATTCCCTCTCCTCCTGACTCCCCACACCTACCCACCCTGGGTTACCTCTACAACAACAACACAGAACAAGAAGTTAAGTCCAGAAAAGCAATTTTCCTGATCTGCTGCTTTTGGTTGGGATGGAGTTAATTTTTTCCCAGTAGCTGCTATGGGGCTGTTTCAGATTTGTGCTGGTAACAGAGTTGAAAATTCAGGGATGCTTTAGTTGTTGCTGAGCAGTGCTTACACAGAGTCAAGGCCTTTTCTGCTTCTCATCCCCACCACAAGAGAGGAGGCTGGGGGACAAGGAGTTGGGAGAGGACAACCAGGACAGCTGAGCCTGACTGATCCAAGGGATATCCCAGAGCACATGGAATCATGCTCAGCATATAAAGCTGGGGAAAGAAGGAGAAAGGGGGGACAATGGGAGTGATGGCATTTGTCTTCCCAAGTCATCACTACAGGTGACGGAGCCCTGCTGTCCTGGGGATGGATGAACACCTGCCTGTCCATGGGAAGTGTTGAATGAATGCCACATTTTACTTTACCTGATCAACTGTCTTTTATCTCAGCCCACAAGTTTCCTCGCTTTTACTTTTCTGATTCTCTTCCCCACCCCACTTGGGGTGAGTGACTGAGGGGCTGTGTGGGGATTAGCTGCCACATGGGATTAAAACACAACACCCTACATCCCACTTGTCCTCAGCACTTGAGCACTTCATCTGTTTTAGAGGCACAATTACATCTTTCAAATAGATTCCCTCAGAACATCTGGAAAGGAAAAGCATCTGCATCAAACATACCCAAATGTGGACACCTGTAAGCACACATCACATGTGTCAATTGTACTGCCATCCTGTCTAAAATACCACACACAAATTGCTTCTGTGGTCTCTAAGACATTAGAAACTACACATTAAAAGGATGCAAAGGCTATTTTTAAAGTAAATCACAGAATATTCTGAGTTGGAAGGGACCCACAAGGATCGTTGAATCCAACTCTTAAGTGAATAGCCCATACAGGGATCAAATCCACAACCCTGGCATTATAAGCACCATGCTCTGACCAAATGAGCTTAAAAAATACTGTTGGAATGCCTAAATTGCCCCCTCCACACCCCAGTCCCAAAGGCCAGTCCACAACATTGAGGATCAAGTTGAAAGTTTAGGCTCTTGCAACTGATTTTTGTCATCACTTCAGTGGCAGATCAGGGCAGAACAGCCTTTGTCTAACAGCAAATTGGCCATAGCATCTTTGAGTCCCCTCCTCCCCACCCATCTGCATCACCACACAAGCTCATTTCAATGAAAATGATGTCAGGCTCTCAGCAAAAAGCCACTGAAAGCTTAGAGCAAGAACACAGAATATCACCACTGAATTGATTCCATTAAGGGAAAGTAATGATTTATCAGACTCAGAGCCTGGAAATACAAAACAAAGTCTGTGGCAGAGCAGAGAGAAACTCCTCATCAACCAAGCATGGAAATAAGAAAGCTCTCAGCCTCCCACAAATATTGTGATCATGCCAGCAAGGGGCTCTTAGAGATGTACAAAGAACCAGGAGGGAAGGAGATCAGAGGCTTCTTAGTGCTGGCAGGAAAACACAAGCAGCTCCCCCCAGGTGGGATGAGGAGCATTAACACCCCCAAGGTGCTGTCCCAGCCTGTAACAGAAACAGGTGCAACACCAAAAACCATCCCAAAGCTGAACCCACACAGCCTGGCCTTAAAACCAGCTAAACCCCATGTGAAGTAAGGATGCCAGCCCATCCTCAGGCAAGCATCCAGAGTGCCACAACACATGTGGAGATGGAGGCCCTGGAAGCCGTGCAAGGCTGGCAGGTGCTGGTGGCACGAGGTACCGCCAAGGGCAGGGACCAAGGCAGCCTCCCTGTCTGCAGAGGTCAGACAGACAGTGGTGAGGAGGGTTACAGTAACCCTGAGGTGCTCAAGTTCCTGCAGCTAATTTCTCCAGGAATGTGGAGTTTATTGCAAGAAAGGAGACCTCCAGTATGTGTTAGCAGAAGAGGTGTTGGAGATAGGATCTCCCAGAAGTCCAAATTCTTGTGCAGCTACATACTGAACACCTGCTCAAGCCCCAAAAAAGTCAGGAGGAGCGATGAGGGGAGGAGGGTGCCAGTGATGAGTTACTCAACTGTGAAAACATCTGCAAAATGACTGAAAATTAAAGGCAGCCCAGTATGAGAAGAAGGGAGTTCCATGATGGAGAAAACATTCCACTGCTTAGTTGCCTTCCTCTCCCTTTGCCCTGCCTTTAATTTAAGAAGCAAAGATGAAGTGAAATCACCCTGCATCTGACACACTGGGGCCTTTGTTCCAGCCCCAACTTGTTTTTCCTATACTGCACATGGGAGCATGCTTAAATGTGTTGGATTTAATCACCTCTGCACAAACATCATCCAGGGTCTCAACTGCTGTGTCAGATTTGCCATGTGAGACTCAGCTGAGACAAACCCTTCCAGGTGGCAGTTGCACAGGACCTCACCTGCTCGATATGGTCCTAGACCAGAGGTGAAATACCACTGCCCCAAAGATCCTGAGAGCACTTTGCTTCTCACCTACAGCCAGCACACAGCTCAGCAACAAGCCTAATACAGCCTGGGCCAGGCATCTGGCAACTCCAAGATGCTTACACACTTTAAAACTAACTTAGCAGGACCAGAGGCAGGAGAGATGTGACCATCCTGGTTAGTACTCAGTCCACACACTGGCTGCTGTACCTCTGGAAAGCACAAGAGATCACAATTGTTACCCACACTTACGAATAAAATACTGCTTTTATTTTAGTGAAGTAACAAAGCTATTTACAGATACAATAACTATACATTCCAATTGAAAAATAGATTGTACTCAAAATTGTTAAAGCAAGTCACACACAGTCTGTTAGGAACACAAACAACCTCAAACCTCCCAATGCCTTCAGCTCCTGTCTGATCTCAGGAAATCAGTTCGTTTTGTTCTGAATGATTTTCTGCTGATTCTCAAGACATTCCTTCAGCTTGTCTTCAGTGAGCGTCAGCCTCTGCTCCAGGATGGAAACTGTCTGCAAAACAAAGTGAAAGCTGCTGTTGAGCTGCTCACAAAGACACACTGCACACTGTACTCTCAGTGCCCAACAAAATGCTAAATTCACAGGAATATTTCGAGGTATTTCAAGGCTGGAACTCCAGTGTCAGCATTTTAGCAGGGCAAAGCCCCACATGACTTCAGAGGGGAGCAGTAGAAGATGGTGGGCACAAAGCTCTCCTGCAGACAACACCAGGCACCTGTTTCAGCTCTGGTGCTTTCAGACTGCGCTCTGCATTTCCTTTCCTGGACAGGTTCATGAGGCAGACACTGGAGAGCCACCAGACACATTTCTGATAACGAGACACACAGATTTTAAACAATTTTGCTCAGTAATGGCTCTGAATTTACCTCTTTGGCTTCCAACTGTTTCCTCCCCTCCCTGAACACTGTGGGTCTGCTGTAATTAAAAAAATTCAAAACTTGCTGGACAAGCACCATGACAGGCAAGAAAACCTTCCCAGCCTAAGACAATGCAGCAGATGGAGGGGAAAAACTCCAAGTGGCAATATCTACCTCAACATAATGCCTGCATTTCTTTGTGTAATCCAGTTACCCTGCAAAGGATTGTTCTCTTTCTCCTCGAGCTGAAGTCATCGTGTACAGGATGCACAGGAAGAACATTTTAACCACGTGGCAATAAAAGCTTCTGCTGAAAACCTTTTATTGATCACTCCAAGATAATCAAGGGTCCCAGCTATGCACAACCACTTTCAGTTTCCAGAGACACCAGAACGGCTGATAATGGGTGGTGATGACTTAATGCTTTAATATCCATAAATTTATCAGCAACGATCAATAGCTTCACATTTTGGGCATTTTTACTGCATAAATAACATCCTCTGCTAAAAACAAAGGCTGTTCAGAACCTTGGACTTTAATAAAGTAATTCAAATAAACTTAGACAACCGCTGTTTGTATAGCAGTTATACATAGAAAGCCTTTTAATAGCGCATTTCGTAAGCACATCTCTAAGTGCCTGACAAAAGCGAGCAGGTCTCATTATCCCCATTTTACAGCTGGGGAAACGAAAGCACAAAGAGAGGAAATAGCTTGGCTAAGGCCACTTGAGACTAAGAAAAGTCTGCTGTAAAATGATTTGGGGAATGAGACAAGTCATGGGGGAGAAGAGAAAACAGACATAGTAAAAACAACAGCGGGCACTAAGGCAAAGCCATCTTGCAAGACTCTGCATCAACAAAGTCAGGAAGGGCTTGAGGTTGTCCAGTGCATCATAATGCATCCTTTTTTCCTCCCTAAACATAGTTCAAAGCTTATTTCTAATATATTTCTTATTTCTGACGTGTGACAAGAGCACTTGCTGCAGCTGTAGAAAGCTTCACCTAAAAGAATAAACCCTGATTTGCCCAAATATTCCGTGGGCTACAGCACCAGCTGCATTTAAGTTTTTTCCTCCTATTTCCATCCCTTTGAGGCACAGGAACTGCAGTACACAGAGAACCAGAAGAAACATTGTGGAGCCAGCAGGTAACATCCCAGGTGCCCCAGAGCCAGCAGGAGCCCTCCCATCTATTCAAAGGAGAGAAGACTTAAATCTTTTTCACATCCAGCCATGCCATTGCCTAGTGACTGTCTTGGAAACCAGGAACAAAGCGACCAAGGGCAGAACACAGCAGGCTGAATGTCTACCAGGGGTTTACAGCAAAGATCTTAACCTTCAAGCAACCAGACAGAGAATGAAAGCCAGTAGGGATCCTGGCTTTTCTGTTTAAAAAATGAACTAGTAACTCAACACTCCATTAAAAAGAGGGAGAATGAAACATTGCATCAAATTTCCTTTAGACAGATAATCAGCTGAATGAATGTCCCAGTCACACTGCCCTGCCAGAAGCAATGCCCAGATCACTCGTGGTTCCTCTGTTCCATGATTTACTGCCACCATGAGCCCATCAATAGGAGTTAAGAGCTGTTACACGCAGCACCATGAGACACAAGTAAAGCAGATTTCACAAAGTGTTGAATTTGTGAGAAAGATGTAAGGAAAATGTTTATTGGAATGGAAATTGCATGTAAGTATAAGCAGAAAACTTGCAGTAAGTATTTTTTGGAAACTAAAAGTGGAAAAGTAGGAGTCAGAAATGAAATTCAGGAAGTCCAAAGTAGGAATCAATGACTACAGTCCATTTGGACTTGAATATATGATGAATATAAATAGACAGGGCATCTGACATCCTAGGAAGGTAAGGGAAAGCACAAATACTGCCCAGCTGCTATAAGTGCTATATTGTAACTTGCACAGAAAAGCTCCTTTATTAGCAGCTGAAAGTTTTACAATATTTCCATGTTGCTATTTATAAAGCAAGTCCTTCTCAGGAGGCAAATGAAACTGCACCCATTCAACTCCTGCATGCTTTTGCTATGGCTTCTCAAAGATAACTAACCAGCAGTTAAGCCAAGAGCGAGAACACTGTTGGCCAGATTCAGTGAAGATTCACTAGAGCCAGGTTTGCACTCTGCAGCAGGATCTGGGCTTCCTGGTGTGTCAGGAATACAGTACACGTCTCCATTACGCACCAGGGAGTAAATGCTGGGTAATTTATTAAAGTGCTGGCTCAAATTGGCAGAAGGATAACAGCTTAGGCTTAAACGAGAAAAAAAATCAAGCTATTTTTTAAGGAGTATTTCTGACGTTACAGTAATATACTGAGCATTACTATGGGCACCAGAATAGAATACAGGAATTTTTCACAGAAAACTTTAATCACTTCTACCAACACTTCCTGCAACATTTGTCTTCATTTATCTTCACAGACTCAGCATTCAAAAAACCTGCTCTTCTCTTGGGGAACATTAATGAGAAACTATGGAGAAATAAAAAGTTGCCTCCTATTTACTTATAAGTTCAGGGGAATATTCACTTCCATTCTTCCCAAGAACACCTAAAATGAGGCACCAGTAGTCACACTTGCTTGCCCGATGACAAGCCCCTTATCCTATTCCTCCATGTTATTTTTACTCCCTCAACCCAAATAACAGTGATTTGGGATGCTGTTCCAAGACGCTTTCATCGGTATCTTTTCCTTAGTCCCTCTTAAACATGATTTGATTAAGCAGCAGAGACAGTTTAAAAACCACTGGCTTCAGGGCTGAAGCTTCTGCAGCAGCCCTGGAGGGGCTTTTGAGGAGGACAGATAAAGGGAACCAGGTGCTAATTGAATGCTGAAAGAAACCAGTTCTACCAGCACCGAAGGAAACCTGAACAGCAGAGACCAGAGCAAGGGAGCAGAGGTCGCCAGCAAGCCTCTGGAGCAGCAGCCAGGGAGCCCCTGCCAGGAGAGATGCAGCCAGCCAGATGGCTGCTATTAGCTAAAGCAGGACTTAACCCGGAGCAGGGGGCAAGGCAGGCAAGGGCACGGCAGGGTGGAATAACTAATGCTCGGCTCACCCCACTAAGGGACACTCTGCAAGGCCAAAGGTGCAGCACAGGGCCTTTCCAGTATGCAGTCACAGTGGCTCTGAGTTAGCCATGTAATAGCACAGGGGACAGAGAACTGCCTGACTGACCACCAGTAATCAGGGAAACCCCCCCCAAAAAAGTATGGACACAGCAGCTCCTCAGATAAAGTAACAGCAGATACGATCCTGCATAGTGACAGTGCCATCGGTGTGCTCTTGGCTCCGTGCAGGAAAAACAGGACACTTGCACTTCTATTCCTGTTTATTCACAGCAGAAAATCCCTCTCTCCATTGATCTCAAAGGAGGCAGAAGTAGTTTTCTAGCTTTACTTAAAAAGATTCTCAAAAGTTTGCTCCACTGGTTTTTCTAAGCATATGCTAAAAGATTTTGCAGAGCACTAACATATCAAACAGTTCAAGAAAAAACATTACTTCTGCCTCTTCAGATTTTTCTTTCCTATCTGACATGTTAATTTATGAAGACAGCATTTTCTTTTCCATTTATAAAGAAAATTCACCCACAATGAACACACAACAAATGCAGAAGTTTGTAAGTTTCTGTACCCACAGTTTCTCCACTCCACTGTGTGGATACAAGGAAGAACTTAGGGATTGATGGTTTTTAAGAGGTCCACCGAAGACTACAGATGGCCCACGGATTTACAGAATGACACTTGTCAAGTTTGACCTGGAGTTGCAGGCTTAAGAGCTCTGCCCTCTGTAATAAGCATGGCCAGTGCTGGTGTGTTTTCAAAGATGCCCTGCTGTAACTTCTTATGGTTCTCCCTAAAAGCAGCGATTTCAGAGCCCACTTTATTCCCAAACACGGCCAAGAAGTACAAGTAAACTGCATCATAAAAATGCTGCCTTAGCATCCAAGGGGCACCCAGGTAAACTAAGTTTGGGAGCCCTTTCTCTAAACTAACGCAATGAGTGAAACAAACTACCACAGGAAAGGTTTGCACTGGGGTAGCCCTACCTACCTTTTACAGGAGAAAAAAAACCTTAACTCCTGCCACTAACCACAGTTTACAACTCCAAACTGCAGCTGCAAGATTGAAAGGCTCATGGGAGAACTTATGCAGCGAGAGTTCAAGTATGAACCTGTCTGGCAAGAACAGCTTCTCCTCCTCCCATGCTGGGTTTTGCCCCAACATGCTGCCAGTGCCCCTCCACCTCAGCAGCTGCACTCGGGACCCCCAGAGCAGATCCCTGCTCTTACCAATCTTCAAGGGAGCTGGGCTGCCCTCTTTGGAAATCGGAACCGAACAGCTTTGAGATGGCACCCAAGCCAGCTACCAACGTTGTGCATGCTCTGAAAGCATTCTCTGCAAGAGCTGGCAGTTTGGACGAAGTGAGGAGATAAGTCTCATCTCACAGTAGAACAAGGCATGAAGCTTTCACAGCAATTAACACTTTATGTAGCAAATGAATGCCTGCAAGGACCAGCCTTACTCCAGTGGTCAAAGCCTTAACCTCCGAGGGTTTTGGTCTAAAATAAAATGTGGGGTGATTTCTAACAGAAATGATAGCTCCTCATGTGCTCAGACTAAAACAAGATGTGCTACCCCAGACATTTTAAATCAGGTCTGTAGCTCCTCACCATCTCAATGGCTTTGAAGGCAAACTCTAAGGTGAATTCTCACAAAGCCTGTTTGCATAGAATATTTCACACCAGGCTGAGTTAGTGAGTGAAGACTCAGCACTATCCCTTTCTCTAATTCAACGCCATGAATTTTCCTGTGTTTACTTTGTAACATGCTTCAAATTCCACAAACTTTTATTATTGTTCCTACAACACACTTAGCTCCCATGTGGCTGGACAGGAACATCTTGGACAGTGCTGCTGTACAGCTCTGAGTCAGGAAGTCCCACAAACCCCTCAGTGCAGGTGTTGCACATTCATCCAAGGTCACTGTGGGGTCACATGGATCAGGAATACATGACAATGCCTGCAGAAGGACAAATGCCAGCACTAGCCTGGCCTCATCAGGATCCCCACACAGAGATCTGCTCAAGCAGCTGTGTGGCTAAACAACCTCTTTGTCTGTTCTCTAGTGCAGGGCATGAGAGCTCATAGTCCCACCAGCTTTCCTCAGCCACCATTCAGGCATCTGCTACCGAGGATACTTGAAAAGCAAAGAATTTTTTCTATTTAGCAGCCCAAAGCACTACAAGAAGGAAGTGGTTAGTTAGAAAATTCAAAACCAGTATTGCTCAGCTACCCTCCCCAAATTGTTAAAATGAGGGTGGTGAGGCCCTGGCCCAGGCTGTCCAGAGAAGCTGTGGCTGCCCCATCCCTGGCAGTGCTCAAGGCCAGGCTGGATGGGGCTGTGAACAACCTGACCTGGCAGCAGGGCTGGAACTAGATGAACTTTAAGGTCCCTTCCAACCAAACCATTCTATCATTCTCAGCTGCCACCTCTCCTTCCACCACACTTTCTACACATACCTGAATTAAAGTTTACCAACCCTTTCACTAAATTATAGGAGCAACTTTGGTGTAGTGCACAAATCTCCTCCTGTGGTACTCAGCACAGCAACAAGTGATCACTTGCAGTGCTCACTGTGCTTTTCACAGTAGGAAAACCACACAAGCATACCTGAAAATTCCAGTACCATCCAGTATTTGCCAGAGCAAGCAGCATGGTCAGTGCCAGTGCCACAGTGACCAAAGGGATCCTGGGGCACAGAAAAGGTTGTCCTTTGTATTAAATCAACCCTAGCTACAAAGATGAGCCACGGGCTCTGCCAGTTTCATCCACACAAGCATACAAGGCACACAAGCCCTTTGCAACTGAGTCTTTCCATTTAAAGCCCTATGACTAAAAATGTTTCATCACACGTTGCTGTTGCTTTGTCTTGACAGCTGATCAGGCAAAGCTAAACTGATGGCACTTACATCAGATCCTGCACGTTTCTAGAAGGGAATGGCTGATGGCTTCTGTGCAGTTTCCTTGGTGCAGAGCTCCCAGACCCCTGGGGCTGGGCCAGCACAGCAAAAGGAGTCAAGAGACTTCCAGTTTCACCGCAGAATAAAACACAGCCAGTCAGGATGAGCTACAACAAAATGTCCAAGCATGCGCCATGACAGCAACTGCACAATACAGAGGGTTAGAACCCCAAATGCCCAGAGGTCTTCCCCAAAACCACAAAGACTTCAAAGCTTTCCCATATCCGTCCCTTGCCTCTGAGAGGATGCAAATCACTCACCTAAATGAACTCAGCTGCTGGTATCCAATAGCTGAATAACAATTTATATTAATCTTTAAAGTCTCCTTATGAAAACAAATTGTGGGAGGTGTTCAGTATTCCTTCCCATTGAAGCAAAATGGAAGGTGAAGGTCCTGTGAACATCCAGGGAGTGGATCAGCCCTTCTGAAGAGCCAGCCTTCAGAGAATGTCCTGCTAACACAGCAATATCCCTCAGAGTGCATTTAATTTAAGCAATCTTAGAAAGAAGAAAAATGTATTTGCATCAACATTTTATAACAAGCATATTTTGGAAGTAAATTTCAAGAAAAAAAAAGCAGCTCTGCTCAATGACACAGAGGACTGGCAATAACCAGGGTCCTTCATTTGTTTTGAGTGAGAGATCAAAGCTACTGAATCTCTAAGAGATGGGTCTGACTCACAAGAAATAGCCTCTATGTCCTTTAAATTCAGATTTAAAAACCAAGCTCATCTGACACTCCACAGATTTTTCAGATGAGAACTTTTTTATTAGTGTTTCAGATTTCAAACCATTTCTCTTGGAATAAAAATTACCTGCAGTTTTTCTCCTGTATATTGGGTCCATCGGTGGTCCGTGGGTGTTCAGGTCTTGAGAGCAACACAGAAACCAAGATATTTGTGCACAGCAAAGGTAGAAGCACCTGGGACATGATCCCCCCCACTGCCAAATATTTCTTCTTGACTTGTAACTACTTGAAGTCATAAAAGCATATATTGTATTAAACCAGTTGCTTAATTTACATTCAGTGCCTATCAAAAGAGAGGACACATTCATCCCTCAGCAACACAGGCTTGAGACCACATCTCAAAAAAGGAATAAAAATTCAATTTTACTCACTTCCATTATTAAGCACTGGACACACAAACATATTCAGCTTTAATTAAAAAGCAGCTCACTTGCGTCCAAGTCTTTTTTTATATTAAAAAAAATAATTTAGAAAAATTCTTCTCCCTCCCTCTGCCTGCAATCTTTTCTGGAGTGAAATAATCCTTTAATCTCACATGAGCTAGACTGTCCTTCAGTTCAGGCTTTGGATTATTTTACAGATTTATCAAGTCTTCTCCATTTCATTGTGTTGTTTTCTCCCAGCTTCAATGCAAGATTAGTTTGGGGAGGCATATAAAGCTATTTCCTGTGGGTGGATTATTGCAGCTATTTATGAATTTTTATGCTAACCTGATTCTGAACTCCTCATTTGGAGAAGACATCTTCCTTCCCACATAAAACCAGCAGCTTTTGCCTCAGTGCCTGCTGCCCACAGATGAACAGAGTGAACACAGCAGCTGGAGGTGTCTGGAGTGAGGACAAGAGTACATTAAACTGTTTGAAGATGATCACTGCAAATACAAGGTTTCCACTGCAGCCAAGAGAGTTACTCACAGATGATCTTTTCAGAAGGGCAGTTCAACTGTAAATGCAGAAAATGCACCTGAACCAAGTAAATCTTTGATATCTGCTACATTTTTGTTTCAGCCAAAACACACCTTTCTGTGCCAGGTTATCCATGAGAGAAAATCACCTTGTTTTCCCCTTAAATTTAATAATCACCCCAACTCTTCATATAGGCACTGAGATACTGAGATCCAGTCTTCAAAAAAAAAAAAAAATTGATCAACAGTTTGCCTTTTCCTCCTTTTCACATCTCTGAAATGCCAGTAGAGGATTTTTAAACACTGAAACACTGACAAGGTAATAAGCTGCAAGAAAGGGAGGAGCAAAGCATCAGTATCATACATTTATTACTCTCATCTTCCTCATTCCTTTGCCAGATGGGAATTGCCTGCTTTCCTACAGAGGGGAACCAGGGTATCTAAGTAATCCAAAACTACTGGGAACAACTGGCTTATGTCCAGGTCTCAACTTCACTCTTCAAGGCAGCAGAATTATTAAGCATATGCTACTCTTCTGAGAAAGAGCCATGTAAGGCCAAACACAAACCACTTTTAGGAAAAAATATGCAGACCCTGTCAGGTCACATTAGATCACCTGCTTCCAAGTAAAACAAAAGCTATCCTGACAGCTTTGGGGAGGAGGAGGAGGAAAAAAAAGGTTTCGTTGAATCAAAGATCAGTTGAAAGAAAGTTGCCAAAACCTTAAAGAATTAAATCTTATCAACAACATAAGAATGAAGCTTAGCAAAGCTTCTATTCACTCTAATGGTTACTGCTAGTTGTGATATACAACAGCCACTGGATTCTTTTGATCCATCTCTCTCTGATAAGAACTGAAGTGCCCAGCTGAAGGAGCAAGTCTGCTCCAGTGTATCCTCCTGCGTGGGGCACATCACCTCCACAGCCCCAGGGATTGGTGACCAGCTGGAAGAGACCTCTGAATTGAACAAAAACAATCTCACTGAATCCAAGCACGACACCTCATTCCATCTGGAAATCTACTGCCAGCAGAGGGAAGGTACTAATAATTGGTGATGCAGCTTCCAGCGTGCAGCTCAGAACAAAGCTGTGTGCTGGCAAGAGATGACAGCCCACAGCTGATGTCTTACTATCACCTCTTTCAGCAGAAATTGGAAGTATTTTCTCTCCTTCCCACTTCTACATGATACCAGCTTTAAACCTTGAAATAACAGCTACATAAAAAATATTAGGAAAATAATTTAGGCTTATATCAGCATAATTTCCCAAAGTAGTTTATCACAACTTTAACCTTCCCCCACTGCTACTTTACATGATGGTAACAAGCATTGCTTCTACAACAAGAACAATGAACACAGGAACCCAAGATACCACATCAGAAATAAATCCAAGATCCCATAGAACTAACAGATTAAATTCCTGAAAAGCCCATGGATGGTTGTATCAATACAAGGTTTCTGGAAATATCACCTGTCCTTTCCCTTCAACTGGATGGCCCTGCTTATGCCCTTACAGTTCTCTTTAACCAAGCAACACTCAGGAATTATGATTTTAACAGAGCACTAGGAGCATCTTCAGCCCTTCTCCAAGAAGCAAAAATAGTGACACCTGTTATGTGTTATTTATGAAAGCTTCTGTTGTTTTGAAGAAGCAGTGGCGTCCTCCTTTCACAAAGAGAAGTCAACAGGCCCAAAGCTGCCACAGACACATTGGTTTGAATCTGCTGCCTGCAGGGAGCAGCACCCATTTGTGCTTTGGCAGAATTGCCTTGGAAAGACAACCAACCCCACAGCATCAGGCACTGCTCCCATTTCACTTGGATCTGTGCACAGCACAGCTCCTACCAGAGCACACCTAATTGCATGAAAGAGGGGTAACAGCTGGAGCTACATTCCAGAGCTGACTTCCCTTCTCCTACCAGCCATCAGCACTGGAAAAGCCAAAGTTCAGACATGCAAGTTGATGCCTTCCACATCTGCCTTGCTAGCTGCCCACATCCCTCCTCTTTGAGGTGCCTTCTGCCTTAGTCCAGGGATGAGGAATTCTTCCAGGCTCATTTGCTAATGTTTGGTGTCAGCTTGTGTCACTGCTAAATATCAAAACCTTGGCATGAAAACAGCATGTCAGGAACATCTGCCTGTACAAGTGCATCAAAATGGTGTTAATACAAAATACAACACACACAGAGTAGAACCAATGGGAAATTAAGTACTTCAAAGATGGTAAAAATGCTACAAAAAAGGTAAAAGGTTGAAGAACACAGTTACTCAAGGCAGCTTTTTAGTTTTTTACTATTTCAGGACTATTTCCAATTTTATCCTATAACTTACTAATTTATTCCTCCCCCACTGATCTCAATTTCTCTTTCTGTTAGGTTTAAAACAACATTTAGAATTTTCTACAGTTACACAATATCTTCGACAGAGATATTTGCATTGCTTATATTTAGGTTAAATCCCACACATACTGTTTACTGCAATATTTGCCTCCTCTAAACACCTATGAAGTTGAAAAGGAGCCATTACACATCCATCATCAGAAATGTGGATGTGATTTATGTAATGAAAGATAACAATCACATTCCAAGCTTACTAGGGAGATGTAAAAACAGTATTAAAATATTTTGTGTATACACTGGCTTGCTTTTTACTCACAAGTATGAGGGCCCAGTGTCACACAAGATTTCCCTCCCCTCCCCCAGTATTCAGTGTTTTAAAGATCACAGCAAAAGTGCTTTTTTGCATTTCTGCCAAGTGAACTTAAATACCTTTTGGGTTTCATCCTACACTATTTCAGACTGCCTGTAGTTGTGGCATGTTTTTTAATCCCTTAATCAGCCTTCAATCTCCTGATGGGCCCTCCAACCCATCATCTTACACTCTTTGACAAGTACTTCGACAAGTTAACTCTCTCAAGAGCAGAGAGCTAACTCAGACTACTAATCAGTATGTTCAATACTAAGTGTTTAAAACCTACTTGTTCTGACTCAGAAACAATATTTAAAGCTCATAGAAAAGCCCTCCCAACAGATTTTTCCATCCTACCACCATGGTCGCAGCTACAGGAGACCTCCAATGTTTACCATCCCATGCTTTTTTCTCCCTGCTTCTCACACGCCTCAAAGAACCACAGTGAAATTCAGGTCCAAACAACCAGAAACAGTATTTCTCCACAATGAGCAAGGAGCAGTTATTTAGTTAGTCAAAAAACACTTCTATCCCCAAATTCTTATTAAGTAAACACATTCTGTGATGATCACCATTCATGGCTGGTTCTGTTCAAGCATTGCTAAGTGACTCTAAGAAAGAACTGTTTGTTAATGTTTTAGCAAGGGATTAGTTGTTTGTAGCTGTGGGTGAAAAGCATGTTCCAGCAACAAGGCACAGAAGGGCCCAGACTTGTTGATGGGAGGAGGATTCTGCAGAAATTGGACTGTGTAGGTGAAAGCTGGGTGGGGGAAAGGAGCAGGATCTGAACAGAGTTTACCTATAGGCTGTGGTATAACGGGGGAGAGAAGAGAGACAGATTATTCACCAAAACAGAGTTGTTCTGCCAACCACTCCTTTAGGCATCACCTTAGATAAACCCTGGCTAGCAGCACAGTCTATCAGAGCTGGCTCCAGCAGCATCTACTACGCTGCAGCATAAAGGAACTGGGGAAGAGCAGGGCCTAAGCTGGAAGTCAGTGTGAGGGAACTGACAGAGGTAAGCTGAAAAGCAGATGATGAAAGACTTATCAAAATACTACTAAAAAGCAGAGATTTTGAACTAGCCATATTATTACTCTACGAAACTATTGTAAAACATTCCCAATTCTTCCAGTCACAGGTACCTCTGTCATTACCAATTAAAAAGCAAACCATACCTGAGTCAGAACATCCAGCTGTCCCATAATATGCTCCAGGGTATTTGTAAGACTGGTCTCCTCCTCTTGCTGCTCATGGGTCCCACCAGAATCCTGAGTTTTTGTTTTCTTATGATGAATGCCACAATCCATTTCTGACTGTTAGGAAAATAAACAGACATCATCTGCTATTGCGATGCAAACAACTGCACAGGGATTTCTGTTCCATGGAGGGTAAACAGCAAAGGACAGTTTATGCTGGGACAGTCTATGCTATTAAAAACAGGCAAAGGAGAAAAGGAATTGTTCTTGCCACAGCTGGAAAAGGAAAAGCTTCTGCTGACTTGTCTGCTTGCTCCAGGTGGAGAGTGGTTTTGTTGTTTTCTGGGGGGTTTTGTGTGTGCTTTTGTTTGTTTTTAAACTACCACCAGGAAAGGCAAACCTTAAGATAAAAATCTTGAAGCAATCCTGCAAGATTCAAGTTTTCTATGTGCAAAGAACTTTGGTGTGCTCTTGTGGCACATAGGCACAGACTACAGGTAAATGAAGACTTACTGGAGCTGCTTAGGCAAGCACTACATCCCAATGACAGGAATTAAGTAAGCTACCCCAGAGGAGTCTAATTATTTCACTCCAACAGTGAAGTTAAAGCCTCTCTCCATGTTTGGTAGTTGAAAGAAGGCAAAGACATTGTACCATAGTTCAGCAGAAGCAAGATGTTCCAATATGCACTGGAACTGTTTTTAGTAATTTTAATTTTGTTTATATCTTGAACTGGTTTTCCTCCTCAACAAGATTAAGAACAAGTTTACTTTGAAGTTTCAACTGTTTTAGTTATGCAAGCTTGAATATTTCATTCAGAATAAATTAAGTTTGAAAAACACAAATAGATCTCTACTAAAGAACTTATTCTTCTTTCCTTTTCTTTCAAAACGGTATCTTTCTTGTAGAACAAACACTATTTGCATTGTTTATCTGCATTATTGCCAGTAGAAGCAGTTCAGAGAAGTTTAACTAAAGGAGGTAGCCAACTGGTTAAGCAACTGCAGACTTCAGTTTCTCAATTTACACTAATGGACAAGATTTGAATCAAAAGCCAAGATCACAGCTCTCAAAACGTACTTCTCTGTGGCCCAATGCCTGGCGCAGCTCCATCCCATGCACTTATTACTCACACAAAGTTTACAAATCAACAAAGCAGCAAGGAATTCTGACAGATTGAAGAACAGCCTCGAAAACTTCTTCCACATGTATTTTTCTAGTAGAAATGAAGCTTTGCCTCTGTCTCTTCTCTCCTGTGCAACAGCAGGAATGCATTTCTCACCAGCACAGTACTGATCTACCTGCTCCTCTCTGGATTTGAGGCCAGATGTGTGCAGATGTGCAACTAAACTGCAACAAGGCCTTTGACCAGCTCACGTAACTTTAACCACCAAACTGTTCAGTACATCATGAAGATATATACATGCATACAAAAAAAATATATGTATTTTAAAAATATACACAAAAACCCTTGTGCTGCTGGGAGCCGCTGACTGAGGCTACAGAAAGGCTTCCAAGGCTGAGATCCAGCTCAACACACGGGCAAAATATGCAGTAAGTAGCACAAGGAGCAGAAATGTGAGTACCTAGGGAAGGTGGAGGCTGGAGGGGGTGACGAAGAGAAAAGGAATAAAGAAGCTGCAGCAGTAGCAGCTTTGACAGGAGAATGCCTTGCTGCTGGCCACTAACTGCTAGTAGGAGCTGGCCATTCTTCCAGATCCTGCCAATCAAACCATCCTCCTCCAGCCAAGCCTCACATGGCCAGTTTTGCATAAGGAGCAGGAAAGAAGGGAAAGGTTTAAATGCTCCACAGGGATCACTGTGCTCCACCACAGGCCTGGGATGCAGCTGGGTATCAGGTGGTACCAGCCACACCGGCCTCTGCTAATTTCCTTCCTCCCACCTGCTTGAATAATTTGGATTATCTACAGGCCCTTGGCCAACACAGCTCACACTTCAGGTCACACAGATCTGCCTCAGCATGGGAGCCACACTCCAGCTACTCCTGTGCTGCAGGGAGCCCAAGAGCCACACGTTGCTCACCAATGCATTGATCTAATCAACTAAAATATGTTCTTGCAGAGATGAGATCAATCCAGTCTTAAAAACCTGCTATTTGCTGCTTAAATTTAAAAGTGAAAACAAACAAAAACCACAAACCACTGCTTTTCAATGGGTAACTAGCATGAAAAAACCATTTTCTTTCTATTTTAAGGCTGACTAGCTTATGTTCATGATGTAACTTCAGGCCAGTCAATCATGGCACAGCAGAAATTTGAGTGAGCTAACACTGCATACAACCTGCACTTAAAAACCCCAAATGATGATGAGCTATCCTCTTCAAAACCCATTAGAACAAGCTGACTCACAGAGCAGAAAAATGACTGTACCAACAGATTTTCTCCATCTATCTTTACAGCATATGTCAGACAGCTTTTCATAAAAAGCTTCGGGGTTGAACTCAGAGTCTTTATTCTCTTTGCTACAGTTCACAAAGTTTAGGAGTCTGGCAAGGGCAATATTGCAGAGATGTTCCCACACTGATGCCTTAGGGGTCAGATGGTCCTTCATCATGTCAAGTTGAAGCCAGAGCTGTCAGATGCCACATTCTGCTGCTCACCTCACAGGCTACATACTACCCCCACGAAAAGCCAAGCAAGCCACCTCCAGTAAGGCCATGAGGGCTCCTGAAGGCAACAGCCCCAAGAACAGAAATATATCTACATTTAAAAACAGAAGCATGACAACACGGCACACTGTCCCATTTCAAACACCACAGCTGCTTGAAAGGCTCCTAACTGCTCACCAACATCAAGATAACCCATAGCTACAGCCTCCAGCAATGAGGTTCTGAGTTAGTGCCTCTGTCTAAACCAGGGACACAGCAAGCCAGCAAATAAACACTGTGACAGTGGGTCACAGCAGTGACTTCCAAAAAGGAGGCTTCCAACTGACCCAGGTCTTTGACTATTCAGTTCTAGGAAGTGTGCACCCAGCTGAGGAAGAACCAAATTGCCTCCACACTGAAACATTATCAAATGCTGTAAAAGCAGCCTAAATCAGCTGCTGTTCCCAAGAATGAACAAGAAATCCCTTAGAGACCAAACTACAGACACCCTTCTCCTAATGGCAATCTATATCATGTGGTGAGCCAGCCACCAGGGATTTAAATTCTAACAGACTTAGAAAAACATCGCAAAAATACATAATTGTGTCAGTCTCAGTACCAATGACCATCATGATTACAGGCAGAGACACCTGTGCTCTCATCTGACTCACCTGTGGGTTAAGTGCCAGCTGAATCCTGGGGACAGGCACCAGAAACAATGGCACTGCTGCAGAGGTTTAATTCATTTCAGAGTTCAAGTGCGCAACTTATTCGGCACAACCAAACAAATGTCTTTGCCATTAAATATCTTATTACAACATCTGCATATTAAGCACTGGGAGTAGAGCAAGGAGCAGCTGAACATTAAAGGAAGAAGAGATGAGCAGTTTCAGAATACAATACAGCTCTCAGTGACAAAGGGAAAACAGAAGTGATTTATTTATAGCAACCACTTAAAGACAGCACAAGGCAACTACTTGGGGGAAGGGGAAAATTAATCAGCCTTCATTCCAGAGGTCTCTTACTGAGCCTCTTATGAAAATTTTTCTGGCTAAACAGCATCCTGGCCATAATTACAGTGCTGATCAGGGGGTGGGGGGCAGGTATGAACTACACAACACATGTGCAGCCATAGCAAATGGCAAGAGACAACTAAAAAATGCCTTTTTACTTCTTAAATGGTGATCCTCAGAAGTCATATTGATACAATAACCACCTACCTCCGTTTTACACCTACTAATAAAATGTAGGATTCTTATCATTCAGTCCAAAGGAAATACTTCTTTTCCCTTCTCCTCACCTGTCTCCACTGGATGGGAAGAACTGAATGGTGTGAAGGGGGCAGGTTCAGCTCTACCTTTAAGTCCCTTTCAGTTAATCAACACAGTGTATTTACTCTTCTGAGGGGTTTGTGTTTTGGTGGGGTTTTTTTAAGACAGTATGATGTTGCCAAGAATTAATTTTCGAGTATCTAGAAAGACAGCACACCCCTTAAGCAACACAAACATCCAATGTGTTCAGTTCAACACAGACCTTCAATATATTAAAATTCCCTAGTGCAATCAAATTCATTATCTTAGCTGAAAAAATTCCCCTAAAAACAGAGCAGCAGAAAACCCCCAAAGGTGGCGTACACAGTTCATCTGGACCCTAATGCTACTAATCCAAAGAAGAGAGAAATACCTTTAAAAGTCTATTCTGAGGAGTCATTTTCACCACAGGTAAAGTGATACTTTAAATGTGTTCCCGAAGAGCAACAGTGACATCCAGTGGAAGCATGTCAGCTTCAAGGTAAGCTCCACAGGAAGGTCAGATGGAGTACACCATGCTAGATGGGAGGGCTCAGGAAAAGCTGTGATGTAACCTCAGTTCTCTCTGCTGCACACAAAATATCAGTGACTGAGCACGAGCACATTTCTCTGGCCTGGAAAAGCATCCCCTCTTCAAGGCAGCACTGAAATTTCTGGAGCAATCATATTCTTCAAGACTTGCGTTACTCTACATCTACTGTCCAGACCAGCATAGGGTAACAACTCGATTTAGAATACAAGTTAAATTAGCTTTGTGAAACAATTGATATGACCATTTATCCATGCTCAACTCTTATGTCAGAATTCAATAACGAAATAAGGAAGGGAATTTGGGAGGGAGAGAAAGGAAAGAGAAGGGACGTGAAAAGAACATTACCTACCTTTTATTTTTGCTTCAGACAAAGGGCTTGTTGGGTTTGATGCAATTATTTACGCAGAACCCTCCTCCCTATTGGTGTTACTAAAAAGCCAGTAAAATTTGGCAGCTCTACTGTAACAGCCATGTTTCTCCATAGGCCAATAAATATTAAGCTTCTGATAAACTCAGGAAGAAATAAGAGTTAATAGGGACATCTCAAACCCATTTAAATCCCAAGGCACTCTCGTGCCAAAGCCTAAGCGAAGCACTGGCAGAAGGAGGCGGATGAAGCAGGCCTGTGTATTTTAAGTGAAACAGCATCAGAGCATCCAGCTCTGCTGACCAAAATGCCCAGAAGGATAGGAACAGGGGAAGAGCTAGTGGCCAGCTAAGATACTCAAAAACGTACAAAACAGCCTGTCCATACAGAGAAGGAAGCACTTGGACTGAAATTTGGATTTGATTGCAGAAATACCAGCATCCTATCTCTGCAAGTGGACTCTGTCTGGCAATCTCCAGACAAGAGCAGGTCCTCACCAGGAGGAAAAGCTGTTCCCCTCCCACATTTCAGTGACCTTGCTCTGTGGTTCACTGTCTGTTGGTCCTGTTTACTTAACCCTATAGCCTGTAAGTGTCACTTTTAAATCAGGACAGACAGTAGTACCCTCAGTTTCAAGGTAACATTGAAGACAAATGGGAGTTTGGCATGTATTGCATTTCCAAAAGCACAAATGGTATTCATGTGAAGAGTGAAATGAGAAATAGTAATGCCAAGACATTGAAAGCCCAGTGACAGAAAAAACTTAATGGCAACCAATTGTTAAAAAAAATAAAGCTAGTCCTTATTTCTTGAGAAGGAAAAGCTAAGGGTGGCCTTCAACATTTTAGATTTGTGTTTCCTACTTTGCTTAGGCCTTTTATATCCCTTAACCAATTTTCCCCTCCCATCAGCCCTAGCATTTCCTTAGGAAACAGGAAGAGGTCTTCCAGAATTCAGTATGGAATAATTAAGCTTTGTTGCACAGGTGATGCTCAACTGTCTAACACTGCTCCTGGAGGATAAGAACAATAAAAATTTCAAAGGAATGGTTCTGTGTGGAAACAAGCCACAATAGGAACAAAAGCATAAGTATGAAAACCATTGGTAAGAAATCTCACCAAGTATTGAACTACTTGTTTCTGGTCCTGTTTTTTGGAGAAAAACTCCAAAGAAAAGGCAGCCAAACAGTGGAAAAAAGTGTTTATTCTCAGCCTTGGGTTGTCCAGCTACAGGTTCTTTTATAGCAGAAGGATCAACCTCCAAGGCAAGACACACAGTGATCTCCTGAAGTGGGAACAGCAGCTTCCAGCTCATTTCCCTCATCAGAATAAATTGCCTTTTTCCCCTGAATTGAGTAAATATGCACCATGTAACATACAAATCTTGTGCATGCCTACTTTGTTACTTATATACATGTATAAAAATGCATGCCATGTATATGCAAATGCAGACACAGACATGCACTTGTTATTACTCTAGCTTGAAGTTTGAATTTTAGCAGAAAAGTTTGAGATCTTAGAAACTTTTAAAGCTTAAGCTAATTTCATCCATCTTCAAGCTGGCACAAAACTGCAGCTTGAAAAAAACTTTAAAATCTTGCCTCCATCTCATTTCTTTGAATTATGACTCAAGCATTAAAACAAGCCACATACAGCAGCAACCTAAGTGGGAGAATTTACATTAATTAGCCTGAGATGCTGAACTTAAAAGGCAATTTTTATTCTGACCAATAATGGCTTGTCAGGACTTGCCTTATTGTTCCAGAGTCTAAGAACAAATCTATTCACTGTAAGATGACAGAAATTAAAAGCTGATCCTCTTATTTCTGCAAGAAATCTTGTCAAACCAGAACACAAGGGAAAACAGTTGTAGCAGCACAGCTGCTCCCATGCACTACCAGGCAAAGCTGTTGCAGGTTGCTGCAGTCATTCAGAGCCCCTTAAAAAGCCAAGCTGAGAGTGCTGCCTCTTCCCCTTCTCTCATGTTCTTCACCAAGACATTTGTCCTGTCTCTCCATGCCCTTGTCCAAACACCCTCTCCAGCTCTTCTTGTAGTAGGTACCAGAAGGGGCTCTAAGGTCTCCCTGGAGTCTTCTCCAGGCTAAACAATCCCAACTCTCTCAGCCTGTCTCCACAGCAGAGGTGCTCCAGCCCTCTGATCATCCTCCTGGCCTCCTCTGGACCCACCCCAGCAGGTACACATTTTTGTCACGTTGGGGCCCCAGAGCTGAAGGCAGCACTGCAGGTGTGGTCTCACCTGAGCAGAGCAGAGGGGCAGGATTAACTCCCTCAGCCTGCTGCCCACAGGGCTTTGGATGCATCCCAAGACACGTTTGGCTTTCTGGGCTGCAAGTGACCCACTGCTAGGTCATGTCAAGCTTCTTGTCAACCAACATCCTCAAGTCTTTCTCAATCTCTTTTTCTCTGTTCCTGTTGAACATCTGTCCCCTCACAAAACAATCACAATACCACATCTCGAAACAGGCTTAGGCAAGTGGACTTCCTTCAATAAAAGGAGAGGCAGCTATGGGTAACCCTCTGCAACCACCCTGCTTGGGAAGGATGTAGGGAAAAGCTCCTGTGATCAATCAGAGCAAGACTCCTGCTCATCCCTACAAAGTTTCTGCTTGGACAGCCAAGTAGGATAGAGAACAGTGGAAACATCTGGAGTACTCATCACACTGTTGTTCTTTTAAGTAAATAATCTACCTACCTATTCCAGGAGGAAGGCAATTGTGCACCAGACTAAAGCTTCCTGGAGTGGGAATCCTCCAAGAAGTAAGGTGACAACAGATCAGGAAAAATAATCACTTTGCAGACCACATCCTCACTGAAGGCTGAAGGTTGGATCCCTGCTCTTGAATACAGGATCCCTCCCTTACAATGCTTAAAATTAAATAAACAGAAGGGGGTGGAGAAGGTGCAAACAAAAACCCACATTCACATCCCATCGCAAAGAGCTGCAGTTCTATGCAATGAAACTGATTCCCAGGAAGGAATTTCACAGCAAGTAAAAAAAAAAGGTATAACAGGATTTGTAAGCATTAACAAGCGCCAAAATTAGATACAGTTACCAATTTGGAAGCCAAAAGGTCAAAAAAAGAGGCACATCTGGCCTATGAGTAATTCAGAAGGAATTTGTTTACACAAGGACAGGCTGACAGGATGAACTGCTGCAGTCAGCACGAGACCATGGGCTGAGCACTGGAGGCACCCAAGGTCACCACACAAACCCAACCAGCAAAGGAGAGAGGTGGAGTCAGCTCTGGACATGCAGTTATGGGCCTCAGACAACTTCATGATCAGATCACATTTTCTGGAATTTGCCTCCAATTCTATCCCATAGGACTATTTTGGAAATTTTACCATTGAAGAAATAAGCACAGCCCAAGGCCTGGAGAAAACTCTAAATCCAGCAGTGTCAAAAGAGCCTTAAATGTCTGCCTTAGCCAAAAGACACATTTGAAGAGTCACAGGCTACTTGTTTCAAAGTCCTTTCTGCTGAAGTTCTGCTCTTACCCAGCCTCCCTTTGTGGAGGTCAGCTATGCCTACAAATCTGGTATCTCCACAACTGAGTGCCATTTAACTCCATAGGAGCTAAGGATATTTAAGACATTTGTGCTCCTGAATTTCAGAAGAGCTGAAAGACTCCTTGGCAAGAGAATGTCAGAGGACAGTTCCCACTTCTGCCCATGTCTCCCAAATTGCCCCACCAAGGGATTACCTCTTTTTGAGTCTGTCTGCACTTCCACTTATGTGAGCAGGTCTCAGAATCCTACCAGGAGGTGAAAACTTAACTGCACATATTTAAGTTCTATGGTTGCAGAATTTACAGCTGCAGTGACAAGAGAAACATCTCCCCATCACCTGTAAGCTTGCAGCTGCAACTCTGCTGCAGCTCTTACCTCTCACCAGGACACCCCTAGTTTGAGATATGCAGACCACACACACAGCCTGTGCATTTCACTGCCTTTTGGACTGAAGTCCCCACGCCTCCTGTTGAAGACAGCTTTGCTTCTGAGATACCTCAGCACAAGCAAATTTTAAGGTATTTTTTGTTAGAAAGTCATGTGCAGAGGCTGAGGATAAAGTCTCATCAGCCTCCTCCTTCACAAAGCAATATTTTGCAGTTACAACATGCCTGCAGAAGGTTTATGTTTAAACCTGAGCAAAAAGTCTCTGTATCAATGCATATACTTTCCATAATATTTCATAGGAAAACTGTTTACCCACTTAGCTTATACTACAATGCTTTCATTCACAATTTTCAGTGTTTAGATAAACACCCAAGCACTTTCTAACTGCCCATCTGACATCAACCATTCAGCATTTGCTGTGACATTTGACCATACACAGCCTTCCCAGAATTAGCCAACAATAGCAGCCAATCTGTCCCATAATGAAATGAGTGTTCATGCACACTCATGTCAGCTGTAACCACACATGCAAAGCTTTCCTTGTACTTGTAAAAAAAAAAATAATCCACCACCAAACCCCCAAAATAAAACACATTATCTGCCCTCTCTGGAAAAAATAAATCGTATGATGAATGTTTTCACAACGTATCAGAGCAGTGAACACGTCCTCTGATCTGATCCTACACAACTCTTCACCCAAACAGACCCAAATGCTTACAGTTACTGACCCCAGACAAGCATAAGAGCCTATATGCTTGAAATCACATGCAAAATCCATACCTCTCATTCTGACTTTCCTTTAGGTCCTCACCACTTAATACTGCAGAATAGAAAATGAATTTACCCTTTAGATTCTAGATCAAAGCAAGCACACTCACAGGATCAAGGCACAGGACTGCAAGACTTCATTTCTTCTCATCAGCTTCCCACCGCACACACCAGGAGTGCTTGCCCTGAACTTTGGGTTTCAAGGTGATTATGCAACACTTTAAAGCAACAATTGTTAGCCTATAATTTAAGAGCAAGCATTTATTGCAGAGGTACTGCTTCTGATCTAACATTTACAGCCTCACATCTATGCTAACATACTTAGAATTCACTTCTGACAGCTTCAGTAGTTTATCACGCTTTCACATCTATGCTTTTACACCACAGTCATGACTGCAACTCCTGCCCATGGTGTCCTTCTCTTTCATTTGCATTAGTCCTTGCAAGGATCAGTTCTTTCAAAGCAAGCTGCATCTCCCAAGCCTCCTATATTTACAGAAAACACAAGCAGGTGGGCAGAGCAACTTTGAAGTTTATGTCTATTGTTACAAACACGTCCAATACCCTGATTCACACTGAATTTGAACCAACTGCCTGAGAAACCAGCATCTTCTAAAGCCTCCAGTCTCCCTCTGCCTATAGAAGTGAAAATTGGCGTGGAGCAAGTTTGTTTTCAAGCTCACCAACCTTGACAATTTTTCATTACTCTTATGCCACAGCTTATTTAGGATTGTTTTTTCTTCCTATTCAACTTGATGACAAACGAGTTTTGATGTCTGTATTCAGTTACTCTTTCTTGCATGTTAGTCAGCTTCTCCCCATGAGAAACCAGATACTGCACTGAGTGGTTTTACACAGCCACTGTTTTCATTAATATCTGTGCTTTCACAGAGCTTAACAAAAAAATTATACAGCTATGCAGCATTATAAGCTCTCCTTGGAAAAATATTCTCATGGACCTAAGGGTGAAAACAGATTCAAGATGTTTCAAGAACAGTGTTCATGTATTTTAGGGGTACCAAAACCAAATAACAACCTCTATGTCTATTTTAAATGTAATTACATCCTGAAATGTCTGCAAAATCTCAGGATTATTCAATAGGCAGAATCCTGGCACACTAACACAGCAGTAGAGAAAGAAGGAGTAGGTTCACTTTTCATTGAAGGAAAAGGTGACCTTGGCATGAAATCAAGATCTGCAGGTGGCAGCTTCAAGTCTGAATTTGACAGGAAAAATAACTATCTCAACTACCCAAAAACCATCAAAATAAGCAATTCACTATTAAAAAAACAAGCATTTGGCTCTAAAAAAGAAAGAAATTAAAATACAGTGAAATTTAAGTCTTGCAGTGAGTTGTAGGAGTGATGGTACTCTTAAAGAACCCAGCATGATATATTTCTAAAAGATACAAGACATGACATTCACTTGAAAGACAAGAGGAGACTGACACGAGTGTACAAGTTACTATGGAGCCCAGATTTTCATGCTCAGGTTACACTCAAAATAGCAAATGAAGCCATTTTCAGAGATATCAGTTTCTTTTTAACAGCAAAGAACATTTCAGATCAATTCTAAATTTAATCTTAACCTAGGGTACTCAAAACAAGCTCTCAGACGACATTATTTATTCCTCTCCTCCTAACTTTAGCAATTTTAACTGCCTTAATCCCAGGATATAGTACTAGCTATATTTTGCAGCTTCCATGCTGCATGCCCAAGCCAAAGCTTGCATTTGGGTGGCAGTTCAAAAAAACTCCTTTGAAGTAATTTAGCACCCCAAACCAAAGTATGTTTCTGCTGCATGACTGAGCATGGATTCGCTTCTCCCTCTGCAAATACAAAGCACCTGGTCCAAACCAACACATTACACCTCAGAATACCAAGTGCCCTGTTTCCTACAGGCTCAGAGCATCAGCAGAGCAAACCCTTGTCAGCCACCAGCACATGACACAGATTTGCCTGTCAGTAGCACACAAAACAGCAGCATACCTTGGATGTTTGGCCAGGTAAACCCTCTTCCACAGGGGAATAGTTCTGTTGGAGGGATAGATGTTCAGGGTGGTTAGTCATTGTTCTAGGGATTTGTTCAGCAGCTCCCTTCAATGGACATCTTAAGAGGTTTTACAATGAAGAACTAAGTTTTAGAAGAGCTCAGGCATTTTTTTCCTTTCTTTAAATTACTACTGGATAATATGCTCTGGCAATAACAGCAGCACAGGAGAGGGTGAATTTACCATCATCTCCCATTAGCTGACACCTTGTCTATTATTTATTATTTAAGACATTCATTGGCATGTTACAAACACCAAAAGTGGTATTTTTCTCCCAGAAAGGATTTGTCTCTGCTGTATTTCAGCCCAGTATTACACTGTGCCATATTTTATATTAAAGCAGATAGAGTTCAAAGCTAGACCAGTTCAATGGGCTAATAAACAAAGAGGTCATTGGACTGATAGTTTCATAGCCTGCATAACTTTAGAGTTAGAACACAGGAGGGGAGGAAAAGGAAGAACCCAGATTTAGCCAAAACCAGCCAAGGATCAATAAACACTTTCACCTCCTCCTTCCTTATGTGACTGCTTCCTCCCATGCTCTCCCACTAACCAACCTCTGGTTTTGTTTGCTTTCTTTACACAGCACTCCACATAGTAGGGCATCAGGCTTAGAGCTGCAGACTCAACTCTTGTCCATCCCAAAATATTACAGCTGTTCTCAGTATCTCTAGCAATGGACTGAAGCCATATGAAATAAAAACACCACTGTGTTTGAGAGATAACATAGCTTCAGTACCCCAGTAAAGATCTAAATTGATATGGACAAAGACACTGCCACAGAGCAAGAGATGTTGGCTAGAGGTTTACCCTTCAGCTGGGGCAATGCCACTTATGCACAGACCCCTGGTTCACAAAAAGCCTTTCAGTTTACAGCTCATGCTGAACAAGATTAACCAAAAACCAGCCATGGTAATGACATAGGGCAGAATCCTGTAACTGTACCCAAATGAATCATAAATATCCAGATTGACAAGACAAATAAAGACGTTTCAATGAATCATCACAAAAATTACAGCTTGTATGGGCAGTAGCTTCAAAGGGTCACTTTTGTAACGGCCAACATCAGTTCCACTTAGATCAGTGCATCACTGAATTACTCAGTTGCTGGATTTATCCTCAGGTACAGTCAGAACTCAGAGGTCTCAACACATGATTCAGGGAACAGATATGAACTAATGTTTCCAGGTATTTAGGAAAGAAGCTCCAGTACAATATGTCACCTATTTGTCATGTGTGACACCTACACACAGCAATTTTTTTTTTGTCTTTGCTGACTGTCAGTGAAAAGGTATCATGAATTCTATTTCCAGGACTGACACCAGCCTGAAGGATTCACATCAGCTAGCAAAGCCAACTTCAATTGTTGCTCTTTTTTTTCAACATCTGCCTTTTTTTGTGAACTATCATTCATGTCATTATGAACCACACATTGTTAAATAAGGGCTGCTACTAAAAAACCACATCTATACATGCACTAAGTTTATCTTCCTTTTAAGATCATTATATACAATTGCCCTATGAAGTAAGTACAGTTAAACAACAACAAACAATACAAGGTTAGTTAAAAACAGGTATCTTGCAGCTCAAAGAAACAGCAGGGAAAGATGATTCTACAGTTCAACCACCTGAGTCACACACTCTCAAGCTGCACAAAGTGTACTGAAAAGGAACTCTCCATGATTACTGGTCGCTGACCTACCCCAGTGCCGTGGGTCCCATCCACACTGCTGCCATATTTCTGGGGTTTCACTACATCACCATAATCAGCTGCATCAAAGTTAGTCTTCCACACCATCACCTGCAGAAGAAAGTTAACTCCATTAAAATTTTCTATCTAAGTTTGCTTATAGGTCAATTTTTTCAACCCTTCAGAGAAAAGTCAGCAAATCCACACAAAGTTTCCCTAGAAGAGCTTTGCCATTGATTAAATTAGGGATGTTGTTTGTAAATATGCTACCGAATACAGACCCAGCTCAACTGAGTTCTCAATGGATAAGTGACCTCTTTCAACATTCTTTGGGTCAAGAACATCATTAAACTAGAATGACCAAGAGAACTTCAAAGCAACATAAAGAATACACCATTAAAACCACAAATATTTTAAAATACCATGCTCAGCATTATGACATTTATCAGCCACGCTCCAACCAACCAGTCACTCATTTATCATGAGACTCATTCAGAGGAAAAGGGGAGTTAGTACTAAGACCAGCATTAGAGATCTTAAGCTAGTTTGTCAGCTGGACACCAAACTTAAATCCCACTTACAGGCCTCTGCTCTGCATAACACAGTACTGATTTCAGAAAAGAGGCCTCTAACACATAAATCACTTCAACATATCAAGAGGAAATCTATGGAGTAAACCCCTCAGCAGTGACTCTACAAGTCTAAAAAAGTAAAGAGCAATCAATCAATGATTTCAGAGGTCTAAAAGACACCCAAGAATCAAGACAGCTCATTTGGTTATCAAAAAGAGCATTTATTCTTCATTTACCAATTTTCATCACTGCTTTGCATGAAATAAAAGCAAATTTCTTTCACAGTTGCACGGTTAACCAACAAGGCCATTCCATTGTGCAACAGGGGAAAAAAAGGGGATGTTCCTAGTGAGTAGATAAATCTGTCTCTTCACAGCTAGCAAAGGTGCTGTTAAAGATGGCCATTGCCACCTGGTCCAACCTGGGGATTAAGAGCAATGCAACACAGCTCATTGAGGACTGATAAAGTGGATCCTTACTCAGACCACTGCTTTGGGCTGAAGTCTGTCAGTGTCTTCAGCAGGGTAACTCACACTGCGTTAAAACCAGGACATATTTGCAGCACAGGCTCATGCAACAGGCCTGTTTGCAGTTTGGTAATTGGGTATGGGTTTCTTGGAAGGCTACGTGTCTTAAATTACCACAAAAAAATTGGCTTTGACCTCCAGAGATGTTGTTAAGAGAACAGCAAGTCACTTCAGCATGGTCCAGACATACAGGGTACACTTTTGCTTTTCCCATTGACAAAAAGAGAACAAAAAGCAGCAGCTTTTAAAGAAATGTGAATCTGGATTATAACTCAGAAAGGAATCAGATACCTGTTCGTCAGAACCTCCAGAAGCAAAGAAGTCTCCATCTCTTGAAAATGCTACACAGGTAGCTGGTCCCTGCAAACACATTTAAAAGACAGGTTTAAAAAAAGATAAAAGGAAGTGTTACAAAGTTCCATTCCTTACAGCTTTACAAGGTATTTATCATTTGACATCAGCAATCTAAAGGCAAAATTTGAAAAGCTCTTACCTGTCAGGTAAATGGGCCATAATTAAGATGGTAAGCTTGCTGGCACTTAGCATTTCCCACACTTTTGATTCCAGTTTAAGACGCCCACTTTTCAATATCCATGGCACAGACAGGAACAAACTGATTTTTACAGCACCAGGATTTTTCTTGTTCCCCTCAAACATTCCCTCTTCACTATAGAATTAGAAATTTCTAAAACTCCTGTTCACTTATTAAAAGTGTTGAAGCAATGAGTTTTTTTTATAGTAGGCTTTTCTCTTAGTAGTCTGACAGCAGAGATGCCAGAGTTAATGCATCCAGGATCACCTCTGCACAGCACTTGCATTTTGAAGAAGCCTCATGCTTAAAACAGTCAGTTCTGAGAGACTTTAAATGTTTCTGAGTGCTACAGCACACCTTCCACACCACACATCTACTTCTATGTGTTTTCAACCTTCCAGCAAGCACACAGGAGGATGCACATGGGAAGGCTGAGGCAGGCACTCCGAGCTGCAGTTAAACAGAGCTGAGGAATTGTTGTGTGCGTTTGAGCACAGGCACAACAGACAAACCGTTCTGCTCAGAGTAAACAGCTGAGCACCCAGATCGTGGAGTTTTGTGTCAGCTGCTGAACACATTCCTCTGCAGACTGTTCACCAACATGGACAGAAGTCAGAATGAGAACTTCCAGAAGCTGCCTATGGAGCTGACAGGCTGGGGAGGGTCGGGAGGAAACACCAAAAACTCAACCAGAAAAGCCACGACCACCACCAGAAAACTCCACCACATGACCATACACCTCCTGACAGAAGCAGTTATCCTCTTTCAAGTAAGATCATGTATCTCAGAAGGCAATTAAGAAGCTTCTCCTCACCCTGTATCAAGTTGGAAGGAGACACAATTCTGAGTTCACATCTTCCCAATGGACATCGCATGGAAAACTCACACCCTTTCTTTGCCTTCTTTGTAAAAGTGAACTCATCATAATAAATCCTGAAGATAGACAAATACCCAAAGATTGCATCTGAGATAAGCACCCAACTCTCATTGCAACCTGTGCCCCATAGTCCTGTGGGCTTCCAACATATTGGCGCAAGGTTATGCCAGCAAAACCAGAGCCTTGCTGTGGTCACTCCCAGCGTGAAGAGTTTTAGCCTCCTTAAAACACATTAAGGTATTTCCATATTATCATTTCACGTGCACTGACTTCAAAATGTTTTGAGGCCTTCTCATAGCAACACCTCACTGGAGGGAACTTGCCAGGAATGATCCAGTAGCAGCAATTCCAAACCGCAGGCGCAGTCGCTAGTGTGACTAAGCTCCTTCACCTGACACAGCAATAACTAGGGTAGATATTTCAGACCAAAGACACTTCCATCAATCAGCTGAGACAAAGTGTGCTTCTGCCTTTATTCCCACCCACCTACCCCGGTGTTCAGCTCTCTAATCGCATGTCAGGAGTGAAGGCTTTAAAAAAATTGCAAAAGCAAAAGACAAATAAGCAATAAGAAAGGGCAGAAACAACTCCACAGCCAGAAAACTGCAGTGGTGAATATTGCTCCAAGATAACAGAGGTGAGCATACAGAAGCTGCTCTTGGACTATAATAAACCAGTCAGAGTTAGGAGGGCAGAAAAAAAATTAAGACAAAGTGTTCAGGAACAAGCACAAGTGGGGAACACTGGAAAGGAGCAGTGTTTCCTAAAAATATTTTTATCAGTCTAAATATTTCAGTGTATTTAGACAAAATCCAGTACAACACAAACACATCAAAACAGGCAATGAACGGACTCCAGAGTCATGGCATTCTGAAGGGAAAAAGAGTTCAACAGAACATATTCTTCCCAAAATAGAAAATTATATCAAAGACCGAATGTGCCTTTATAAATTGAAAGAAAGGGAACAAACAAGTCTACAGACGCAACATCCTCTACAGATTTGTTGACATAAATTAAGTGAAAAGTATTCTTGCTACATACACGTACAGAACTCTTCCAAGAAACCACAGGTTTGCTATAGCAACATACAAATAAGAGTTTGCCAAAGACCCCTGCAATTTAATATTAACACACCAAACAAAAATTAAAAGCTACACTTGCCAGTTATTAGACACAACCTAACTTCCATTTGTTCCAGGTAAGCACAGCAGAAATGCAACAGATTTCTGATGAAGTTCTGGATAACGGGCATGAGATTGGAGACTGAAGAATACAAATCCTCTTTTTTCCCCCCCTCTTTTAACTTACTGCTTGCTTAAAAGTATCAAAAAGTAGCAGTTGCATATTCTTCTACAGAAGTTGTAGGGAGAATTTTAAGCTTATTTCCCACATAACTAGAACTCGTGGGATGCAGCAACCTTCTACGGGATCACTCAGCTCCTCTTTCTGTAGCAGGATCAAAAAGCCTTCTATTAGTATTTCCTGGAGGTTCAGAATTTCCAGTCTGCACCCCCATTGTCCAGGGTGCTCCACACAAGCTGCTAGCACCAAACTCCAGCAGCTTCTTGCCTTAGACTAGGCAGCAAGCTGCCGGAAGGGGTTGGGCAATAATATACACCAAGTTAGTGGTAAGGAACATTTCTAGTTAACCCTCAGCAGGTCAACATGAGGACTGTGAAGTATTTGTGCATGTCCAGTAGAGTTTGAAACTATAACAGCAGTTTTGGTGACACTGGGAGAGCTGCAGAAATTTTGAAGGAAAGTACAGAAGAAAGCAACAAGTCATCCACTGAAATTGTTGAGTGAGAAGAACATGGCCACTAATCAATATTCAACTCATCTCCCCCCGGTGAAAGAGTACCAGGCAAGGTAGAGGCAAGTCCCAGAAAGCCTTGAAAAGGACAAATAGCTCAAACACTGGATGGAGCAAAGCAACCATAAAGAAAAAGGAAGCCATACAGAAGGAGTGATAACAGCATCAAACCTCATTGTTTGCAGCAGCATTCCCAGTGAACAAGATTCAGGCAAGGCCAGATATCCACAGCATGGCAGCTGAAACACCAGGTGACAGCCCATTTCTAGCTGCCTGTGTAGGTGAGAAAGGTGAGGCCCAACACCTTACATAATTTATGTGCAGAGATAGAGATTACACCTTCTCCCTATTTTCCCACTTCCTACAAAGGAGGTTTGTGACCGTGAGGCCTCTATTGCCCTAGCACTTCACAGCTTGATCAGCTTACATAAAACATTACGTTTGGCCTTCAAAATAGATGTTCAGACTATTCTGAATGACTTGAATGCATTAAGTGCCAAGAGAGATGGGATCTGAGGCCAGGACACAGATTACACCACCAAGTGACTGGCAGGATGCTAATAGCATCAGTAACAACTGACACAGAGGTGACATAAGACAACAGGAATAGCATTCCTGAACACAAAGCTTTCAAGGGTAGAGCTAAAAATAGATATCTCTGAAAGAAACACTTAGGAGAAAGGCCAAGAGTTTCGTTTGGAGAAATACGACTGGAGCCCAGAGTCACACCTGCACACAGGCAGCAGATGAATGTGTAGCATCCATAAATAATGAGTGCACAATCACCGAGAAATCCTTCTTGAACACCCTTTCCTTCTCCTAGAGCTGCTGGGGACAGAAGGCACATCACTTCAACAACAACGGGGCCAACACCAACAGGCAAGTCGAGAGAGGCCAGACTTTCAGGCTTCAGCTAGGAACAGAGCTAACATTTTGGCTTCAGCATAACAGAAGAAACAAGAGCCAGGTTGGAGAGGGTCCAGGAATAAACCAGAGAAGAGTAGTTTAATGATGCACTGTCTGCACTATGAAAGGAGAGGCAGTGTGGAAGGAAGCTGCAGAGACAAGTGGGGTCAAGGATGCCAGTAGATTTTTTTTTTTTTTTGTTTCAGTCCTGCAAGAAACTAATGCATAGTAGAGAAAAGCCAGGTAAGAGAGCAAGGGAAGTGCTAAGAGCTGGAAGAAGGCATATCTAGAGGATGCAAAGAGCTGAATTAAAGGAGAGATTCCTCTCCCACTGCCACAAAAGGAGATACAGAAGTGGGAGCCAATACACTCAGCCAAACTCTCCAGGAATGGACTAACTAGTGCAAAGAGAAACAGGAGACATGAGAGGAGACAAGGCCTGAGAAGCAAATCCAGCAGCAACCAGCACACTGGGATCCTAGCCCTGGCATCATCAGTTCTAGGCATGAAAGAACCAGTAACAAACAGAGCAGTCATTGCCACTGTTGACAGTGCTTTGAGCTGCTTCATGCATGGGAGAAGAGGGCAAGTCACATAGGAAAGGGAAAAGGGAAGGGAACCAAGGAGAAAAGCACAGGGAACAGAGGTGGCAATGACAACAGGGATGTTTTCAGGTGGAATACCTCTGACAAGAAGTCACAAGGATTCTCGGTCTACTGGGATTTGAAAAATTCCTGAGCAAGACTGTCATGCTTGCACCCTCCTTCACCAGGGAGTAAGGGCTACAACTAACATAGGGAAAGTTTATACTGGCATCTTACAGCTGAATCTCCAGCAGCTTTAACTCCTGAAAGCTTCAGTCTATAAAAATACAAGGCAGAGAACTCCTATTTCCTTTCAAGACTCAGAAATGCTAGCCTAAAGTCAATTGCTTGTTGCTTGCAACACACATATCTTTCTTTTTTGTTTGACTTCTGTGTAGCCCTGAGCTGTCCTCACACTCTTCAAAGGGGACCAGGCCTGCACAGATGTTTAATGCCACCTAGGCAGAACTGGCAGCTGACAGTAAAGGAGCACATTTGTTTCCTGTGCACGTGCTCAGGAGACCTCACTCATTAGTCAGTGAGCAAAGCAGGGGAGCATTTATGCTGCCAGGTAGGTAGAATGTAGCTACTTCATAGTTCAAGTCAAAGTTGCTTGAAGACTTGTAACTTTGCATTTTCTGTCATCCTATTTATGAACACAACCATGAGACGTTTTCTAAATATTTACTGAGAATTTCCATTCCACCGAGGAAGTCAGTCTGGAAATGCTCTAATTAAACCACTCTGAAGGGCAGACAAGCACCATGTACATACCTGCTCTCCTCTAGCAACTCTCTGGGGGTGGCTTAGGGGCCCCAAAACATTCTGTTCTTCAACAGTGATTCAGTACTAGAGGTGGATTTACATACCAAGCCAGTGTCTCATCTGTACGGAATTAGATAAGAGCACTTCACAGCTTGAAGCACTCCAGAACCAAAATATGCAGCACAATACAGAATGATACTTTGCAGATGCAAGATGTCAGCTCCAAGCTGCAAACTTCTGTCTCTAATGATCCTTCTGCTACAAGGGGCCAGCTACATTTCAATTAAAGACAGCAATGTAAACTTGGCCAACCTCCCCATGTAAACTACAGCTAATCAGCTGCTAACAAATTCCCGGCACTCCAGCAGTTGCGTCAAAGTATGCCTTAAGGACCTTAAGGTTTTTTTCCTTCAAGTGTCCACTTGCATGCAGCCTTCCCAGAACAATGTAACAGCAGCCAGCTGTCAAAGTAGGAACAAAGTGTCAACCAGAACGTTCAACCACACGAAGTCACAGCTCATCTTCAGAACAGGCTGTCCATGTGGTGACTAACCTGTAGCACTCACTTAAAAAGGCAAATCTACTTAATGACCAAAAAAGTCCATACCACTTTGTTTTTAGCTACTTGGGGATACCGGCACAGATCACAGTGATAACAGAGGGGACAAAAAAGTCCCTTGTTATTAAGTAGCCTGGATTTATCTACGAGCAGAACAAGCTGGTTGAAGCAGCCAGTGGAGGAATCCACCCCAGTGGATCCACCCCTGGTGACAACAGAGCCTGTAGCCACTGTCACTTGCTTCCTGTGAATGAAGCACAGGTTGCCTTATGCTTTGAGTAGAAAAGCAAGGGATCTGTTCAATCAGTTGGTAAAAGAACCAACCCACAACAATGCAGCACATGCCAGACACGGAATACCAGGCAGGGCTATGCCAGGACAGGTTCCACAGCTATCTCAGTGCAATCCCTTAAAGACAAGCAGAAAGCTCTACCAGCCTCTTCAATACTTGCACTTGTTTCCAAACTGGAGGGGCTGTAAATGCCACAACAGCAGCTACTCTTCAGCTGTGCCAGTGGCAAAGCTTTTCCAAGGCCAGTTAGATGCCCAGGAGAAAGAGGCAGACACTGTTTTACTGATCTGAAGCAGCAGGGAGGAAAAACAGGGAGCTTTAATTCTACTTTTGAATAGATGATCCACGAACTGTTCTGTAAAATCCTCAAGTTAAATACAGCATTAGCCTAAAGCAACTTTCTGTTGCTAATTCTGAGGACCTCCATCACTGTAATCAGTTTCGGACTCTCATTCAATGCTAACTTTTTTTGTGCTACTGCAGTCAGTGAGGCATAGCTAGCAGCTCACATGGGAAAAAAATGGAAAGCAGGTTCAGCCTCCTGCTGAACCATAACCAGGCACATCCCTTCCTGAGGGAAGGGGGAAAAGTGTAAAGATTTCCCATTCTTCCAACACCCGTTTCCAGGAAGCTACTTCCCAGGAACTCACTTGGCAGATTAACACAACAGACAAATATGAAAACAAGATTAAGGCAACAGAAGCTTTGCAGCCCCTATCTGATAGGAGTATCCACTCAGTCCAGTTTTCCAAGTAAGAAAAGTTTTATACAGCCAAGGCTGACATGTTAGGTTACCCAGCATTTGTTGTCTCCTCCCTATTCTTTTAGCAGTTGAACCCTTTGGTCAGTTTTAATCAAAGCTCTACTTCATGAACAATTTAAGCAGAAGGTTTCCCTATTTTTTCCATTAATATTACAAAAAAAGAAAATTTTATTAATACATAGCAAAAGAGAAGTTACAGAAGAAACTTGACCTTTTTAGAAATCAAACAAGGCAGTCACTAAACAAAGCCACAAGAAGACAGAATTATCAGTTTTACAGCTTACACAGATACCATTATTGCCCACAACTATCCCCACCACCTCCAAAAGCTTAGGGCTGTGGTTTTCCCCTGACAGCTTTTATGCTTTAAAACTCAGCCCCCACTTTAAAAGAGACACCAATGGGTTAAGAATTTCTGTTCTCTTTGTCCCTTTGGAAAGGGAACCCTTAAGGCAGGCCTGCTTTTTCATACCCCACTCTGCATGGACAATGAAATTAGCCTATTTATCTTCATTTAAGATTTAGAAAGAGAGCTCCAAACATTCATAAAATTAACCTTACAAGCAACACATCCAGCAGCATAATACTAATAGGCCAACCAGTTAAACTTAACCAACCAGCACCATTTATCACCTTCAATTGTATGATTCGGTCCATTAACAAGATGTTCCCAAATCAAATCCCAAAACAGATTTCCTCTATTTTACTGCTGTTCTTGAGTCTCCTGCCAGGTGAACAGCATTTATCTTCAAAACACCTGTGTCAGGGGGCCAAGTGTTATTTGCAGCTCTCTAGAGAGGGAGGGAGACAGAGCTGCACTAGAAAGTCTCTGACAAGGTCAGTCAGAGTCTAGGGTGCTGCTCTGAGTTTCTTCTGTCTTAGACTCCTCAATATTGGAGCTCACTTTTAGTCTTGCTTTCTCATTCTCTCCATTCCTGCCTTACCTCCTTCCCTTCAAAACAGTGATGATCTCAAAGATTATAAGCATTATAATCGTGATTTTACACAAGGAAGTTTTCAAACAATTTTTGGCGCTGAAGAATGAAAGCCTCAAGCACAGATTTGCTCAGTTTATTATGAGTTTGTACATTACTGTAAAAAAGGCTTTGCCTCACCTGGTGACCATGCAGAGTATAGAGAAGTCTTCCTTCTAGCAAGTCCAAAATTTTAAGAGTTGAATCATTGGAAGCAGTAACCAGATAGTTTCCAGAGGGGTGAAAGGAAAGACTGTTGACCACAGAGCTGTGCACTAAGGATGGAAAAAAAAAAAAAGTATAATAGTCACCAAGACCAGTTTACATAAGCCCAAGGCAAAAGTATAAAATAAAGCACAAGCACATTCCAATTTTCTGTTATAAAACTTAACAGGAAAATTATCATGGGGGAAACATTCCACAAAAGCTCTTCAAAGCACTAGAGAACAATAACAGTAACTCAATTCTTGTAAAAATAGGCACTACTTTACTGAAAGGAAAAAAGGAAGCTTTGCCAATTATTCCGGGAGATTTAATGCTACAAAAGCTTCCAGTATAGCCCCAAAATGTACTGTATGTGCAAGTGAACTACAGGATTCTGGGAGAGTGCTGGACATTGATACACTTTACTACTGTGGAGCTGCTGGTCTCACTCCCAAGTCATTCTAGATTAAAATCTGTATGTTAGGACACTGAGAAGATTGAAATTACAATGGAAGACACTCAGAATTGACACTGCACAGCTTCTTTTGGTTTGCTGACTGCAGCCAAGACTGAGGTTAAGAGAAACTAGGAAATAAGAGCAACTTGAAAATGGTCCAGTATAAGCATTATTTCCTCAGACATCCTATTTGTCTCACCAAATATTTAAAACAAATATAAATAGACCAACTATCAAGAGTGTGAACTTGCAATAAAGCCATTTTCCCTGCATGAAGATGAGGCCCAAGATATATTTTGGAAAAAAGCTAAAGAAAATGTTCTAGAAAAAAAGTCAAACTTTACTGAAGTTCACCGTAACATTAAACATTTAATATATGACTTTTTTCCCTCCCCGAACTTTTAAAAAACAGGCTATTGAACATATTTATTTATGAGAACACGCAGTTCTTCACATATGCCCAGCTTTCTGAGCGTATGTGACATTACAGAATATTAATATTATGCCTGAGGAGGGATTTAACCATCCAATTATTCTTAATTATACTATATACCCTCCAAATGTTCTGGTATCTCAAATCTACTACTTCTGATACATCACACCCAACTAAATTTATGTTCCGTTGAGAATCTACTGTGCATTTTAAATCCACACTGCATGTTAAAAAAAACCCTTAAAATACCATTTTAAATACATTAGAACCAAATATTATTTTTTCCATATGTGGATTTGAGGCAGATAGCTGAAATAATCTTGCTCAATTGTAAAACAGACTAACTCTACTTTTGAAACTCTCCGGAAAAATAAATACCTCAGCCAAGTTCTGAAAACAACTCCTCTTGACCCAAACTATTAAAAAACACAGAAGAAAACCTTAAAACAGGTAACTTATATTCTTGTTGGTGAATACTGCCTCTATCCCACAGCTACATCCTCCTCTACCCCCAGCCCGCCATTATGCTATGTATTAAAGAAGAAAAAGGTCACTGTGGAGTTTTTTCTTATGAAGGAGTGATAAATATCTTTCTCCCTTGAAAATCTTATTCTGAGTGGTTTTTAATATTCCTCACCCCCTTGGTGTCTATATTCAGATAAATGCAAATATATCTTGTCAAGTAAGGAAAGTCCTGAAAGGAATCACATCAGAAATAGACAAGGTTAGTAATACAACACATCTTGCAAGTTCCAGACAGTAAATAAAGTATTTCCAGCTTCACAAAACAACCTTTCCATATTGGAAAAAAATCATACAGATTGTGGCTGCATAAGCAGTTGCAGCTTCTGTGCCCAAGGACTTCTTGGCTCTTGTAAACTCAGAGAAAAGTTCATCTCTACTGCCAAAGGAGCTCATACCTCCCACAAGACCATTCATAACACCTCTCCAAAAAGCATGCCAACACATCCTGCCACCTCACTTGATTTCATGTTGTAAACAGTAAATCAAGTGCAGCACAAGGTGACATCTCCCAGTGACTTGTTGGTACAAGGCCACCCTTCTGCCAGCCAAGCCCTAGCAAAATAAGAGCCTGTTAAGGGACTTATACTGGGGGTTAGCATCTAAAACTGAGTCCTCTCAGCCTGCACAGAACTGTCCCAAGCCTCACAACATGTCCTTTATGTAATGCAACCCTTAGTAACCACCAGTGAGAAGATAAATTAGGATGGACCTGACACAGCCACAGTCCCTACTGAACAGATAACCACCATCAGCCCCATCCAAACTGGATTAAAGTACCAATTGTTCTTTTTAAACAGGAATAAAAGAACAGGTTAGAGCTGTTTCCATAGACCTGCTACAGAGGTGTCCCACGCACACCTTTGGACAGGGAAAAATGTCACGCAATAAACATTGGCCATTTTTGTAGGGGCTGTACAAAATCTGCTGTACAAAAGAGTCAGCGCCAAGCAGAGGACCAAATAAAGCATCTGTGTGTTCTCCTGTACAGTAAACGTGACCAGAGCATACTTTGCTTGGCTCAAAGAAAAACACACCATACAAAAGGTTTTGCAGCTTGCTCTCTACTTCCAACTTTCATTTACAAATGTCACAGTTGGAACAAGTGCTGGCAACAAGAGCAACACTGCTAAAAGACTAATCGGTGCTGGAAACCAGCCCAACTTTAAGACGCAAGAGCCCGAGGCAGGGCTACTCATCTATTAACTCCTCCATGCAACTCCTTGTTTAAAATGGATTCCCTGGAAATCGGGCAGCATCAGCACGTTTTGAAGGCACAGATGCCATCTAGTGGGACAGCACTGGCAGCCTCACAGGGCAGCCACAAAACGAAATCAGATTTAGCCAGAAGGAGGTGTGTGTAAACCCTCAGAAGGGCAGGACTTACAAACACATCTCCAACACGTTACAAACACATCGGTTTGTGGCCACAGGTGCATAAGTGACTGCAAAAAGCCACCATTGCAATTTCAGGTTTCTTCAGCTATTATTACTGTTTTTAGTTCAAAGTTTAATACGCGGTTAGGATTTACACAGGAGCTGTTAAAAATAACACTCACCCCAGGAAATGACCGCTTCAACAGCAAGGGTGTCACACTAAAATGCCATTCAGTAAGGGTGGGATACCAGGGAAATATGTCATTCCAAGACAAAAAATAAACCTGGCAGGCAAGCCTAAACCACATTAGATTTGGACAATTTAATAGCAGTAAGTGGAAAGCAGGAAGAGATGACTTTTGAGCCAAGTTCTACTGTGGCTGGAAACATGCACTATCACCATTGAAAAGCTGATAAAGCAGGTTAAAGGACAATCTGACACTGCCCAAGTATTTAAAAACGCTACTGATTTTAGCAACAAGACTTCAGGCAGGCGTTTCCAAGTTTTGATATGGGCTACAAGTTAACAATACTTATTACACAAATTGCATGCTCAATGCTGACGAAATGGAACAACAGTCATCAAAAAGTTTGATTTCTATTAGATTTTATTAACTATCAGAGAACTGGGAACCACAAGGATCTGAAGAATCTGACTGAAGCTGTGAGGCTGTCACAGCAGGAACCCACAATAGGTGATGCTGAGGGCAGAAAGAACACATCAAGCTCCAGCACCATGTCTCTGATCTGTTTTATGAGCACGCCAGAAGCAGTTCCTCAGGGAAAGTTAGCAAAATTAAGTTTAATAAGCTACCAACACTGGAAACGGTGCTTGAGAATGTTATTTTAAAATACCACAGCAGCTTTAAAAACTGTTATTAGCAAAGAAAAGCCACATTTAGGCTGAAGAAACTGAAGCACAGAAGAGGTCAATCAATCTCAAAGAAGCTGGCAGGGATGGGAAATCCCCCTTTTCCTATCCAGATCTGCCAAACAGCAGCACTAATCAGTGGGACAAGAACAGGCAATGGGAGGAGAGGCCATTTGGCATCGTCAAAGCTGATTATGGAAGCTGAAAATCAGAGTCCAGAAAAGGAACCATAAACACAGATCATAGTATAGAATTGCAATTGATTGATTTTGACTTTCCTTTTTTGTTAACTTTTCCTAATTTTCTCATAAAAGAACCTAACATTTTGATTTGCTGGAATACATCTGACTCCTCCTATAGGCTTACTCAGAGGCAAAGGCTACATCCTTTTTATTGCACACCACCTTCTCAAGAACAGTGAGAAATGGCATCCCAGGTGAGACACATGCCCACCTGCAACAGGGGACAGCTTCAGAGTTAGCTCTGGAGCTAACACAAAGCAGAGTATGATGTCTGGTGAAGAAAGGCTTCTGCTGGCACTGCCTTTTTGGAAAAGCAGCAGCTGATGGAGAAACAATCCCTGGACTTCAGAGCAATTTGCATCAATACAACTTTTGTAAGCTCTGAACTTGCCTTGGTAATGCTGAAGGAGTCTGTTCATCCTGACGTCCCACAGCTTCACTGTGCTGTCCGTGCTCCCCGCGGCAATGCAGTTACCAGAGGGATGGAAATCCACGTGGTTCACAAACCTGTCAGTGGCAATCAAACCCAACTGCTTACGTTCAGCTCTTGCTAAAGATCAAAAAAGCCTTTTCAACCACATCATGACTCATTGAACATTAAGGAAAGGAGATAACCTGAACATTTATTTTGCTGAATTTCTCGTTAAGACCTAACCTCTAACCCCAGGCAGACTGCAGGCTCCTACCTAAGCACACCATCTTCAGTAGTTCACGTTGCAGGTGTAGGAGCTGTAGACACAAACCTCCTGAAATCTGATGGATCCAATTGTCACAACAACATTTTCAAGTGTTCATTTAATGTTTGCATAATATATGTCTTCTGTTAAATTAACATTATTTCCAGAGTGATGTGTACAAGACTGAACAGAGATTTTTCTTCTGTTAACTAATTTTACGATGGAACTTAGTGAATGTGTGCCTGAAATCCTATCTTGCCACTTCGAAAGTAGCAAGGCTGAGGCCAAATTTCTTGTGGATCTGAATCCAATCAATTTTTAGTTTGAACACATAAGTACAATAAAAGCTTCTGAACCTTCAAGGAAAGATATCTTGTAACTCCTCACCAAACAAACTGGATAAAATTAATTATCTTTTGAGAATTCTTGTAACAAGTACTGAAAAAGTTGAGATTATTTCAATAGGTTGTTTGGACAAGACACACACTTAAGGGCACTGAAAAAAATAATGTGGTCTGAATTTGTCTTAATATCATTGTATATTACCTAGAAAGAACATAACATTGCACTAGAAATTCAGTGCAGCAAGGAATTAGGGAGATTCCAGCCTCAGTTCTCTGAGGACTTGTTCTATGTTTCTGGGTAAATTATCTTTTGCTATGGCTCAACATTCCAAATTTAACACTTTTTTTTTTCTGAATGCAAAGTGGGGTTTTTCAATAACCTCGTTATTTAAAAATGTGAAGATGAATCAAAGCATCCAAGTGCCATTCTGTCAGTAGACTTTTGCACTTTTAATTTATGTCAACTCAGAGCAAAATAAAAGAAGAAATAAGGAATTTAAGCATCTCCAAAAATAAATAAGCACAAAGAAACTGAGGCTTGATGTGCTGGACAGTTACTGAAATATAACCCTCACAGTTCTAACCTTGAGCAGTCACAGAGGCCAAGGCAATTCTGGATTGGGCCCTCACACCGGCTACTTCTGTAAGAGGGGCTAATGGCTTTTTAATCAGTTTTAGGATCACTAGGACAGGGACCTCTGAACCTCACAAACCAGGTGTAAATTCCCCAGGAAACCCCACTTCAGACATCACCACGAGGTACTTACCCGCCATGCTCGCAGAAGGAGTGGATGCATTCTCTGCTGGTTTTGTCCCACAGCTTGACAGTTTTATCATCGCTGGCTGACACTATCAATCGTCCATCAGGAGAGAATCTAAGGTAAGAGTTACAGCAATTAAGAAATGCTCCCAAAAGAAAGGAGTACGAGGTCGACTGAATTTGGCCGGCTGTCAAAGCATGTTGGTAAACACACATCGCTTTTCAAGAAGTCACAGAAACATCAGTGAGACTGAAAATCCAATCAATCCAATAAGTTGAGGGAAAAGAAAGCAAGCCCCAAGTACTCAAACTATCCCTAACTCTACAAGCATATAAAATAATCCCCAGGAAAGTCTTGAGTCTGACTTAGGATCTTGTGTCCTACTTGTTTCAATTTAAGTGTACCTCAAGTTGTTTCTCTGCCCTGATTCAAAACAATTCCTGCCTTTGCCACAAGAGTTCAGAGCAACACAGTTACTCACAGGAAAACACCTGCAGCAGAGCCTTCACCGTTCCAGTGCATTAGGAGAATATATTAAGCTCCCATCTCAAAATCTCATATACACGACAGATCCAGACCTCTCTTCAGAGGCATACACACTACAGAATCAGGACTTAAGTCCCTAACTACAGATCATCAGACATACTGGGAAAACATCCTTTCTGCTCTTCTGTGGGCATCTGTAGTGCTACCAGCCACTACCACCACATTCCAGAACTGTAATGAACTTTTCACCTACAGAGGAACCATGGCTTCATCCTAGATACACATATACATAAGTAACTCCTCAAAACCAAATCAGAAAGAGTTATCAGGAAATAATGCTATTATCAGGGCAGCATTTACAACATTCTGGAAGTAGCACAGGTGATCTTTTAACTAGGGGCATTACAAGTCTAAAGAAACTAAGCTGAAATAACAGTAGAAACCTCTCCTTTTTTCCTATTAGCAACTTCAAGACACAGAATTCTCCTCACCAGGTAAAAGCAAAACACAGAGCAGGAAAGCCTCTGTTTGACAGAGATCACTGGAGAAACAAAGTGGGTGCAGACTACTACTCAAAGGATCTCTCTGCAGGTCAGCAATATATTTCATTCAAGAGACACACTTGAATCACCCTGAATAGAAATGTGTTGCACCAGACCATGACACTGAGCCTCTGCTTGAAGGATAAATCCCCGTCTCTGTTTGTCAGAGCCATACTCACCTGGCACAGCGAACCCAGTTGATGTGCTGACTCAGTGAGAACAGAAACTTCTGCCTGTGAACCGTCCACACTTTGACTGTTTTGTCATCGGAAGCTGTAACTAAGGACTGGCCATCGCTGGAGAAATGAACGCTCCTCACAGTTGCTGTGTGAGCCTTGAACACAGTCGATTCTCCTTTGCTACACAAAAGGGAAGAGCTCTTTAAAATTGCACAACAGGGCAGCAAAGACACCCTGTACCTGAAAACACAGAGCTGCCGTATGCTGAGCAGTGCTAGGAACCCCCAGTTCTATGGAAACTGCATGTGACCACGTTAGGATAAAAACATTGATCAACCCCAAACTTGCTCATGCTTCATGAGCTACAGAGAATACATAGCTAAAACCAGTTGTTCCAGTTCCATACTGGAGGCCAATCCAACAGGAAACAATCCATGTTTCCTATATAGGGGCAAAAAATGCTACTGCTAATTTGTGCTGCCATTTAAAACTTACAAAAACATCAATATAAAAGAAGACACTGAGGTTCTGTACTGTTGCCAGGTCCTTTGCTGCAAGGCAGGCAAGGAGAGAGGTGTTTTCACAGTTCACCTGGACAGAGCCAAGCAGGCAACAACCTCACAACTGCTCCTGTAAAGGCCCATGCTCCAGCTGGACAATTCCAACGCCATGTCACACAAGAAATAACACAACTGAATTCAGCACATCTGATGCTGTACAACTGTGAGCAAACTGCCATTAACTCAGCCAGGCAAGACAATTCAAATGTGTTAATTTTTCTTTACACATCATTTCCAAATACATGCAAGATGCATTTTTCCAGCAAATAAACACAAGGCATATTTAGAGATCCAGAGCACGGCATATTTAGAGATCCAACAGATTTATGGAACTCTTGGTCCAAAATCTGTCTCCAGCACGTACTGTACCACCAGGAGCTCCATATTCCCTGATTGAAGAGAAGATGAAGACACAGTGGTTCTTCTTTCCCTCAAACAGATCCCTGTCCCATAGCCGGGGAACTGCTACAAAGAAGGAGAAATCTCAAGCCACAATTAAACACAAAGAGAGGCAGAAGGGAACAGGTACTCACGCACTAGTAATCCACAAACGGACTGTTTTGTCTCTAGAGCCTGAAGCCACCAAGTGACCAGAAGGTGAGAAATGGACACACAAAACTGCATCTTTGTGGCCCACAAAGCGATAGGCTCTCATCTGAGGCTTCATACTCCAGATCATCAGGTACGAATCCATCGAGCCACTTGCTGAAATAAAAAAGGAAAAACAAAACCACACAAAACCAAACTTGCATTAGTTCTCCTCCAATTACACTAAAACTACATTTCACACTCAGTTCACCATCACAGCTTCCAGAAGTCTCAACACATTGCCCTTGAAGCTTCACCACTTATCGCAAGCTGCGTATTTCATTATTTTCATGCGTATAATTTCATTAGTAATTGAAACAAAATAAGGCCAGCCCTGCATTACTTTGGACTGACAATTTACTTCCAAGAGTCCAGCCATGCAACAGCTGTGGAGGCACAAGCCACACAGGTTACAAATCTTCCACATACTCAGGAAATGAAGGTTATCTCATCACTTTCTTATTGGGAAGCAGAGGCAGGTATCAGCTGCAGCATGTCACTACACATTAAGCAGAGACCACCAGTGTGTTGGTGACTTAAAAGCACCCAGGCTACACCTCCCTCCAACACCTCTCCCTTGTGGCAAAACACTGATCAAAGTCAGCTCAGCAGCTCTTCACAACATATTAAAAACACAAGCTTGCAAGGTGAGTGGAGCAGTGTTCAATTTGCTGTCAGCAGGAAGCTCCAGCAGGACCTTTTGCTGTTGCAGAGCTCAGTACCTCCACTCCTCCCCCATCTAACTAAAGCAGAGCAGCTCTTTCTTTATCCTCTGGCCATCAAAACACAGGCAATTTACCCAATTGTTTCTTATTGGGACTGAAGTCCACACTAGTGACAGCATCTCTGTGGCCTTTGAAGTGTCTCTCCAGGGATGGATCTTCCTAAAAGACAAGAATGTTCAGACACTACAGATTTAAGAACCATCTTTGCACAATAAAATAATTTCATTTCTATAGCAAGTGAACCAAGCCACATATTCACCCCACAAAAAACAGGTAGAGGCAAGAACTGTTGTGCAAGCAACTGCACAACACAAAACACAAATTTCACATATATAATAAATTTTAAGAAGCAACTTATCCAAGCTGTTATTAGCTTGGATCTTGGGTGACTGCACAAATCCCTCACGCATTTTTACAACACACTGCTGGCACAGAGACTCTAAAGCTGACTATAGAACAGATAAGCCATGTCCACGAGCACCTGAGCAGGCAGCCAAGCTCAGCTTTGCTCTGACAGCTGCTCATCTCAGCTCAGGTGTAGCCAAGAGGCCATTATTTGCACAGAAGAGACAAACTCGCAAGATTTAACACACCTGTTGAAACAGGCAGGAGGAATGAGAACTGCAGCAAAACAGACTGACACACAACCCTTCCCACAGCACCTTGCTGCAAAGGCCAAAAAAAGCCTGAGGTCAGGCAAAAAACCAAGCAAAGACCCGAGAGAACCATTACAAGACGCTTTAACACTTGAAAATCGGCCAGAGTTCAGGCCAGGCTGATCAGCCTTCAATCCCTGCTCTCACATACACTGCCCCTGCCTCCCTGGCAATCCCCACCACAGCCTTCTCCCACTCAGGACTTGACCAGAGCCCCCTGCTCAGACAAACACCCACCTCCAGAACAGGACAGCAACACCCAGCACCAGCCCTCAGTAGATCCAGAACCCTTCCAACAGCCTAGAGGTGCCGCTCCCCACAAACACAGACCAACCCCAGCACCCCAGACCCAGGGCCACCAGCAGAATAAGCTCCCCAAGCCCCTCCATCCCCAGCCCTACCTGCATGATGCCACCCCACAGCAGCACTGAACCCCCCTTAACCCCAGCACTGCCTCCCACCGCCAGCCCGGCCTCAGAGCCCCCCACAGCAGCAGACACGCCCGGGCCACCACCAGCCCTGCCTTCCCCTTTCACTCTTCCCTGCACNGGGCTCGGCGCGGCAGCGGCTCCTCAGGGCCGTGAAACGAGTCCGTGCCGTGAGAGCCGGTTCCTCTGAGCACAGCCGGTTTCTCTGAGCACAGCCGGCCCCTCACAGGGGGCTCAGGGCGTTGGGGAAAGCCCCTTCTGTCGCTGTTATATCAGTTATCCCCGCAGGCTTGGTGCCGCTCCCTGGGCAGCCCGTTCAGTGCCCAATCACCCGACTCCTTCACCTTTGCCTCACTCCTGCTCTGGGGCTGAATGGCTCCAGAGCCTGATGGAGGCGATCCCCGGGTCTCAGCCAGGGGAGCACCACAAGCCCGTGCTTTCTAGGGCTAAGAACCCGGGCTGGTCACTTCCGAGAAGTGGTTCAGCTGGTGGCAGATCGGTTGCTTCTGCTTGGTCTGCAAGTGTTCGAAATAGGAACTCAGCCTGGGGTTGTGCAAAGAGCACAGGACAATTGAGAAAGGTTTATTCTTCCAGTGGTTTAATACCAACTCAAAGTATTTCTTCCAACTCTATTCAGCTCTATCTAGGAACAGCGCTATTAATTAAACACTATGGACTGGCCACTGACTGCTCTCCAGCACGTGCCTGTGTGAAGCCCAGATCTGCTTCTCCATGAAGCTTGGGTTGACCATGGGCTTCTAAAGGGGTCTTTCATCCATCTCTTCTGCATCTGGGCCCTTTCCTTTAAGGACACCTCTCCTCTTGCACGTTTCCAACAGCCAGGGATGTGCTCTGTTGAAGCTGGGGTTATAGTAGTAGAGGATCTAGAACAGGCAAAGGAGAAGAGTTAGTTGCCACCATCCCAAGACTGGAAAAGCCCAAGTTACTCCAAATTGCAGCAGACGACCATGGACACTGAGGGCCATATAGAACCTAAAGCTGAGGCTAAAGCATGTGATAGCTATGTTCAGTCATCACCACCCCTGGGGTTTTGCCTCCTGAGAGCAGAGCAGTGTAGGATTTTCAAAAGCGGAACAACTGCTTTTGAAAACCAAATATCACTTTTTCTGCAGCTTCAGTGCAGATGTGAGCAGGCGGGTAATCCTATTGGTCCTTGGATGCATCTGCTTGGCATGGGGCAGGTGCCACAGGAAGGTTTCAGATTTGATGCAGCAAGACACAGAGCAAAGACATTCAGAGAAATCAGGTTATGCTGAGTATATCTGTCCCTTAAACGGGTTCCAACTCAGCAGATTTCACCAAAATGTATGTTATCTGCATTTCTACTAGTCAGAAAGACTCATTCAAACCTGCCCGAGCAGGAAATCAAAAACAGACCACTCGCTGCCATCCCCATCCCCTCCATCACAGAATCACACAGTTCTGGGTTGGAACGGAGCTTAAAGATCATCAAGTCCCAACCCCGCTGCCTTGGGCAGGGATGCTACTCACTATCCCAGATTGCTCAGAGCCCCATCTGCCTGGCCTTGAACACTTCAAGGGATGGGGCATCCACAACCTCTCTGGGCAACCTGTGCCAGGGCCTCACCACACGCACAGGGAAGGATTTCTTCCTAACATCTAATCTAAACCCGGCCTTTCACTATACAACCACTGTTCCTTGTCCTGTCACTGTCTGCCCGTACGAAAAGTCCTTTTCCCTCATTTTATAAGCCCCTTATAAAAAGTGGCTTCTTTTCAACCTGCAAATGGCCCTCTGTGGCGAGGCCTTATTTGCTGTGAAGGTCCCTCTTCCCCCCCAGACTATCACAAGTGTTGGTTGCTGTACAGAACAGCTGCTGTACCTGGCTGTGAGCAGAAGCTGCTGCTTCCTCTGATAGGAATTCAGGCAGGGAGGCAGATCTTTGGATATCCCGCTGCATTTTGGTGAATCCATACGCATTCAGCTGTCGCATGAAACTTTTAATTTTCTGTGTGTGGAAGACCTGCTGTCCTTCCCTGCCCAGCACCTCTGCTTCAAAGAGATCTTTGTTGATGGCCACACATTTTCCACCCTCACTCCACCAAATTGACTGAAACTTGCCACTTTCCAGCATTTTCCAAAGCTTCTGCGGAAAGCGCAGGGATGAGAACTCTCCCTCCATGGCCGTCGCCCTGGACAGCTTGGCTGTGTCCTGCCAGCCAGCAGGCAAAGGCCAACTGGCACCAACAGACTGCAGGTTCCAATGGAATGTTCTGGCATGGCACTGTGGTGCCTGTGCTGTGGCGTGGGGACATTGCAGGTGACATCTCAGTAGAGCCCTGGCATGGGGAGCAGCCCGAGGAGAAACTGCTGAAGGGAACTTGTTGCTTCTCCCTCCCAGAGCCACCAGCGGTGGGAGTCCAGAGCCCAGCAGTGCCCACAGAGCTGTCCTGAAGGGCTGTGGGCGAGGAGAGGCCTGGGCTGTGTCTGGCTGCACCAGGAGTGGGCCCCCAGGGAGGAGCAGGGATGGCTGCAGCCTTGGGCATGCCAGGGCCCTGTTTGGGAAGCTTTCCAGCTGAGCCACTCTGACACCTGCAGAAACGTGGCTCCCTGGCCCACTGCAACGCACAAGCAGCAGCTCTAGCATGGAGAATCCTTTTCCTGACATCTCCTGCCACAAAGCAGCAGAGATTCCTTGATGTCAACCCGTTGTCCTTGCCAACTTCTTGAATGGGATTGCACTTCTCTGTTTTTATCTAGTGGGTTTAAAACCAGCTGGGAGAGATGGACCAGGGGACACGCTTCATTTCTGGCAGGAGACCCAAAAGCAGTAGTTTCCTCTCCATACGTGAATGACCCAGCAATCAGGGACTGGGGGAACAAAGCCCAAGCCCTTGCTCAAGCCATCTGGTCAAGAGATGTTCTGGTTCTCTTGATCTGAACCACTCCTGCTTTGTTCATAAATGCAGAGCCATGAACACAGTCCCATGAATTTGTCTTCCCAGGGAAGCCATCCTTCCTTCTCCTTGCTGTCTGCCATCCCGCAGAAGACAGGCTGCTGGTTCAGGGGTATTTGTGTGCCTGAAAAGCTCTGTGTTCCTCTCTGCCCTTTGAGGTACTGCGTCGGAAGAGATACATTCCTCCCTCAGACATGGCCTTTCTGCCCACACAGCTATGGATTTTGGATCTGGAAATCTGAAGCAGTTTCTAGCATGGCCTGACCTGTTCCTCATTAAATTCATTGGCATTTGAGTATTAACTTTTCTTTCTCTGCACTGAAATAAAAAAAAGAAGATATACACGATGCTAAATATGCCCGAGGTCTGAAAGAATATTGTACAATCCATTTTAGAGAAATAAAAAACCAGAAACATGTTGTGATTGTACTCCCACTTATAAAAGCAGGAAATGGGAACATTTGCTTTAATTGAAGAATTCCACCAGCCAAAAAACCACCCCAAGTTGCCTTCTAGGTAATACACTGGCAGCAGCTATGGTGGCCATGGATGGTTACTTTGCTTACCAAGTCCTCGTCCCAGGGGTGACAGCTACAGGTGACAACAGATCATTGTCGAGACACTCTCACCTGTGGGAGTTCAGAGCAAATGTCAAAAGAAAAAGAATTAAAGAAAATTCACGTCAAGGGGCAAAAAGGGGCCCTTGGGAGCAACAAGCACAAATTGGGTCCGGTGGTGGAGTTGACAAGAGTCTTGAATAGCCCAGTTCAGCCATTTAAACATCTTTGTGGCATTATCTGCCCCGGGTTTGGGCAGGATGGGATTTTTCCAATCCCCCAGAAACGGTGGCCCTGGGAGCCAGCCCCCTCCTGACGCCCAGCCGGGGAGGAGAACCTCAGGCCACGTGCTGTGACCTCGGTGTCACCGCGGCTGGAGGGACTCCTGCCGTCCTTCCGACGGCCACCGGGCGGCAGGCTGGGGCCTCAAACAGCTTCCCTGGGATGACGAGGGAAAAACGAGCAGGAAACCGGGATGAGATGCAACACGGCTTCGTTAGAGACGAATCAGGCCAATCTGGGCAGCTTCATTTGTGAAGAATACCGTAACTCTGGGTGATAAAAGCGCTGAGCTTGCCTCTCTCAAATGGCGCTTCCCAGCTTGCAACTAGGCTTTATCTAGTAATTCTGAGCAAGTCCTTCCCTCGGCTTATTTGTATCACGGTGAATCAGAAAGAGACCAGAAGCCCCAGGATCTGCCCCCTCTGTCACATCGACAGAGCCTTGCACTGCCAGCCCTGCCACGGCTCTGATTCCTGCATGCTGCAAAGCAGCAAAAGCTGTTGCAGAGCATCAGACACACCCAGAATTCAGCTGAGTTGTTCTTGCATGAAATTACAGTTAACCTTTGACTTCAAGCCAAATCCATAAAGCCCTGAATTTCTCTTTAGAATGAGTGAGTCTAAGTTTAGCAACTACATTTAATGTTTACCAATTCTATAGTGCAAACCCCAGTTCTCACGTGTCCTGTTAATACTTAAACTGCTGAGCATACCAGTCTCTACACATACCTTTGCAGTTCTAAGAATATTCCAAGGGATAGCGTGCAAAGCTTCAGAAAGCCAGCATGAGACTTTTTCTGAAAAAGCTGAGGTTCTCAACAAGACTGGTGGTGGGGAGAAGTATTTTGCCATCTACAAAGGAAGCTCCAAGAGACGTGGAGTTGTTGTAAGCAATGCACACAAGCTAAAATGGAACCAGTACTACACCCAGGTCTCCCAGCTGCTAGCAGCACTCACAGAACAAGGTCATGCTACCTCCATGATCATCATGATCCCAGCATGGGTCTTTCACAGCTGTTTTGTGTCCCATCCCAACACATCCTAGAGATGGAGACAGTGGCCTTGGGCAACCAACCCTGCAATGCTTTGGCATAGGTCAAAATGACCATCTGGGATGTGACAGCCAACCTGGTATTGGCACTTTGCATCCAGCGAGCACAGCAGGGACTTAGGGAGCCCAAGCACACAGCTACAAGGAGCCAAAGAATGTAGATGAAGATTGATATCACAGAGAGTTGTTGTCCAACCTCCCTTGCTACTGCTGTGGAAGGGGGCAGCAGTTTGGACACTGCAGAAGGGACCAGATCCACCAAGCAGCTCATGTGATGACAGTGACATGGCCCCTTTGCTTCCATGGGGAGAGGCTGCTTTACATCAGCTGTAGATGTAGCTTGCTGCCACATCAGTTATTTTTTCTCTTACTAATGACTTTGTCCTCCCCTGTGTGCCAAACCTGTTTATTTATAGCCCACATTCTTTTTTCTCCTACCTGCCTTTGTGCTTATTACCCTTCTTTACAGAGTTAAGAAAAAGACAGGAGGAAAAAAAACCCTTTTTCTCAAGTAAGTCCTGACCTAAATGCAAATCTGTTCAAGCAAATTCAGAGAGCTATGATGCTGCATAGGAAGAGAAAGGGAAGGGGAGCAGCCTCTGCTGCTATCGGAACAGATCTTTACTGCTGCATAACAACCAGGCAATGAAGTAAAAGCCACGGGAGTTTAAAGAGGAAGCTCAGCCAAAGGTCACCTGGCTGCCCCAGGTGCTTGTTATCAGAGCCTTGAAAAGAGGGAGGAAAGTGACACGAGCTGATTATAACAACAGCAGGAAACAGCTGACAGGGCTGGGGGGGCCTTCTCCTCTGTTCGGCACTTGGCATGCAGAGAGAGGGTCTTTGCTGTTGTAAAGTAAAAGGGGCTGCAAAGCCTGGGCTCTGGAGCTGCTCAGGACACCAAGAGAAAATATTTCTGCTTCGGATCTGAAGTGTCTGCTAGGCAGAGAGTCAGAAAGCACCCTGTTAATTGCAATACTCTGTTTTATTTGCTCCCTAGTCTTTGCAGTGGATTTGTACTACTTTCACTGCTCATCCGTGTAGCTGAAGTGCTGAGGGGAAGGGTGACAAGGGGACACGTGAATACACTAGTACTCTTTGTGAAGCTATACAGTTCTTCAGCCATCCAAGAGAGAGGGAGTAAAGGGAGCTCATACATGCCTACAGTTTCCAGAACTAGCCTAAAGGAGGAGAAGGATTCAGGAGTGAGAAAACCTGGCAAGCCAGATCCAGCCAGAATACCATCAGCAGCCTTCTCGGCATCTTCAAAGTTGTCTCTGACCACTTACATTGGTTCTAGTGTCTTAAGCCACTATAAGATCTTAAAATCTGTTACAGGAATGTAGATCAAACCTGCCTTTAAAATGTCTGCAGCACAGATGGCCCAGCTGTGCTGATCTTGCTGACCAAGGGCAGATAGCTGCTTTCAGTCCCTGAACTTTCTCTGCTGGTGCCTGCAGGGGTGAACAGAGTTCAGGCTGTGCTGAACTCACAATTGCATCAATCCGGAGCCCAGAGTGCACATAAACTGGTGCTAGGAAAACACTAGCTGAATTCACAGGAGTGAAGCTGAGACCTTTGGAACATGGAATTCCTCACTCATGGGGCACATGTCCAGCACCCACACCCAGCAGGGGCATTGCCACACAGACCCTGGTGCTGGCCAGGGCAGGCGGTGCTGCACGGGCCAGCACCACCCACCCACAAAGCAGGTTGGTATTACCAGTGCCATGGAAGCATGTCCCAGTAGTCATCTCTCCCCATGGGGCTGCTTTCCAAACAACATTGATCGCTGGGCTGGATCACATTTGGCCTTGACTTTTAAGCCTCTAATCTTATGGAAAAGTTCTTTGTCCCAGTATATCCCAAATCTGAGCCCCCACTCTGTAGATTAGAGGAGGGTATCAGTCAACCCCTGTGAAGAGTATCAAGTGTCCATGCAAAGTGTCACATGGGAAAAACTAAAAGGATGAACACTCAGCCATGCTGAGAGCAGAGTGGGCAGGGAAACTTCAGCTTTCCCAGAGAAACTCCTGCTGACAGCAGAATTTGGTCAGCACAGGCAAGCGAAAAACTGCCCAGTCCTTCTAAAGCTCTATGCTCTTGGGAGCCTTGCACCTCCTGAAGACCCAGAGCTGGCTTCTGTCCTAACCACACACCATTCCTCCACATTGAGGAATGGCAGGTCAATGTGACCAGAGCAGACCACACAACAACCCCCAATATGTGCTACATCTGCTGCCTTTACGTGCTGAAGGGAAGGATGCACCTGATTGCAGAACGTCAGAGCAGCCCTTGTTCCAACCAGCATTAACTCTATGGCATCCACCTGACCATCTCCTCTGACCATTTCCCCTCTCTGAACAGACTATAATTACTAAAGCCAGACATTCCTGCAGTGAATTGAGCTGTGTGAGGGGATAGTGCTTCTTTGTATTTACATGCCAGTTGAAGCAAGCAGAACCAGACAGTGGTGGGCCCAGTGTCCACCACCCAAATCAGTTGCTTCCTTGCACAGATCATTTGCCCTTCCACCATCTTATCCTCAGAGAGGGAAAGAAGCTTCTGGCTTCCTTTCTGTCCAGTGCCAACAGGAGCTCAGCCTTTGCTGCATCTCTTGATGCTATCATGACATTGCCATGTTTGTGCTGGGACATCTGTCTTGCTGAGGCCACTAAAGGACAAGTGGGACATTAAAGCCACAGAACTATAGAAGAAGAGAGTTTTCCACTGTTCAAATAGCACAGGACAACCAGAAAGGTTTACTGTTCAAACAGTTTATTATCACCTCTATTAGGCTGTGTCTATTAGACTTTATATCCATACTGTGCTCCAGGAGGCTCTGGAAGCATGGGAGCAGCTGCTGGTGGAGATGGATGGGCTTCAACAGACACCTGCATGTCCCTCCACACTGACTATCTGAGCTTCTGGGGGGGCCTTTCATCCAACCCTGCTGAGCTCAGGGCTCTCTGTTTTAGGGCAGCTCTCCTCTTACACATTCCCAGCAGCCAGGGATGTGCTCTGTTGAAGCTGGGGTTATAGTAGTAGAGGATCTAGAACAAGGAGAAGAGTTAGTTGCTACTGTTCCAAGACTGCAAAAACCCAAGCTACAAGAGCTAGGACTCTGAATTGCAAAAGAGGAGCATGGTTAAGGAAAAGGACTCTGAGGGCTGTATGGAACCTAAAGCATTATGTGACCATTGTGTTCAGCCATCACCACAACCGGGGTTTTGCCATCCTGGGGGGCAAGGCAGAACAACTGCTTTCAAAAGCTAAATATCACTGTTTCTTTGCAGCTTCAGTGCAGATGTGAGCAGGCAGGTAATCCCGTGACCCTTGGATGCATCTGCTTGGCATTGGGCAGGTGCCACAGGAACGTTTCAGATTTGGTACAGCAGGAGATGGAGCAAAGACATTCAGAGAAATCAGATTACACTGAATCTGTCTGTCCCTTTAATGGGTGCAAACTCAGCAGATCTCACCAAAATGTATGTCATCTGCATTTCTACTAGTCAGAAAGACTCATTCAAGCCTGCATGAGCACAGCCTGAAACAGAAATGAAAGCCACGTGCTCCCATCCCCATCTCCTCTATGGCAAGGCCTTATTTGCTGTGAAGATCCCTCTCCCCCCCAGACTATCACAAGTGTTGGTTGCTGTACAGAACAGCTGCTGTACCTGGCTGTGAGCAGAAGCTGCTGCTTCCTCTGATAGGAATTCAGGCAGGGAGGCAGATCTTTGGATATCCCGCTGCATTTTGGTGAATCCATAGAGGTTCAGCTGGCGAATAACACTCTTGATGTGCCGTGTGTTAAAAACCCGCTGATGAACTCCCCTGCCCAGCACCTCCACTTTGAAGAGATCTTTGTTAATGGCCACACATTTTCCACCCTCACTCCACCAAATGGACCGAAACTGGTCACTTTCCAGCATTTTCCAAAGCTTCTGTGGAAAGGAAAGGGGCAAGAATCGATTGTCTTTGCCCGTGCTCTCACTGGAAACAGGAGGAGCCCTTTTGGTCTTGTGTTGGTCACTGCCAGGCTGGATGTCCTGCTCCTCCTCCATCGCTTTTATGGCAGTGCTACAGGGCACAAGTTCCCCCTGTCCTGGAAGGCCAGGAGAAGCCATGTTAGCCCACTGCCCCAGTGCATCTGCAGCAGAAAGGGGTGGTGTTTCTGTGGAAATCAGCTCGCTTTTCTATTCTCACAGGTGGACTGAAGCTTCCCTCATTGGCCATCACCCTGCACAGCCATACCTCGTTCTCCCAGTCAGTGGGCAAAAGACAACTGCCATGGCTGACTGTGGGTTCCAGTAAATGTTCTGGCATGGCACTGTGGTGCCTGTGCTGTGGGGACATTGCAGGTGACATCTCAGTGATAGTTGGCAGTGGTGCCCTGGCATGGGGAGCAGCCCGAGGAGAAACTGCTGAAGGGAACTTGTTGCTTCTCCCTCCCAGAGCCACCAGCGGTGGGAGTCCAGAGCCCAGCAGTGCCCACAGAGCTATCCTGAAGGGCTGTGGGCAAGGAGAGGCCTGGGCTGTGTCTGGCTGCACCAGGAGTGGGCCCCCAGGGAGGAGCAGGGATGGCTGCAGCCTTGGGCATTCCAGGGCCCTGTTTGGGAAGCTTTCCAGCTGAGCCCCTCTGACACCTGCAGAAATGTCCTTGTGGATATCAGGGAGAGAGGCCAGCTGAGGGGACCAGCCCAAGGGACTGCACTAGACCGCACAGGGGGAAGGTGGGAAAGCCCAGCCCTTTTGCCAAAGGTGGAGGCCAGCCAGGGCCTGGCTGCTGGGTGGTGGTGACAGAGATGAGGCATTCCAGACATTCTCCAGCACAGCTGGGAGGTGGAGGAGCAGCTGCTTGTCAAGGTGTACAGGGTCTCCATACGCAGGGATACGTGTTAGGGATTAGCTGCATTACCTTGGCATGTACAGGCTTTCTGTGAGCAGACACCTGTGTGTCCTGTGCAGGAGCTGGTGTGAACACCTCCTTCTCCATGCCAGCAGCAGTTCCCTGGACAGGCCAAAGATCTTGGCAGCTTCCTGAGGGGCAGCTTTCCTCCAGCTCCTCATCTAGGCACAATGCAGCTGGGGCTGTTCTTTTGTGGCCCACTCTTGGCTTGCAGCCTTCCAGCACCTGGGGATGGTCCATCTTAAAGTCGGGGCTATAACAGAATCGTAGAAACTAGAAAGTGCAGAGGAGGAGAGTTAATCGTAACCAGTTCAAGCCTGAAAACCAAAAATACATGAGAACTAAGACGTTAGTCTTAGCCAAAAGCCAAACCTGAGTATTGAAGAGGACAGTTAGGGGAGTTTGAAACCTCAAGCTTGGGCTGGCTCAGATGTTACAATAAGGTTCTGTGAAGTGATAACCAGCCGTGGGTTTTCACCTGAGCAAGTCCACAGAGCTGTCCTGAACTGCTGTGGGCAAGGAGAGGCCTGGGCTGTGTTCAGCTGCACCCAGGAGTGGTTCCCCAAAGAGCAGCAGGGGCAGCTGCAGCCTGGGACATCCCAGTGCCCCGTTTGGAAACCTTTCCAGCTGCACCCCTCTGACACCTGCAGAAACACCCTGACAGTCTGCACCTTTTGTGATTCACTGGAGAAACACCTTACAAGCTCCCTGGTAACAAACTAGCCTTTCAATGGACTATGAAAAGTTCTGCCAAGCAAGGGGAAAGTGTTTTCCTTGTTGAAACACATAGCAGCAAGGTTTTGTGTCAAGTAAACACTCTTCATGCCAGCAGGATCAATGCGAACAACCTGTCTTGGTACCCAGTTCTGTCCTGCTGCTTGTCTCTCTCTTGCAGCCCAGTGTGAGGCAGTTTGGCTGCAGCATTCTGTGATCTCTGTGAGAGGAGAGGCTGTTTTTGAGGTGACAGAGACCCAGCAGACGGCTGAGAGCCCAGAACAACCCCTGAGCTCACCTTGTTAGCACTGCCAGGTTGCTGTTCTCTAACAATCTGTTCTAAACACCAGCTAAGTTTGGAAACAGTGCTAAAAGTAGGCTTGTCATGGTCATGCCAATAAATGAAGAGCTTGTCAACAGAGGGAGAGTCATCAGCAGCACAAGGGAGAAGTATAAACATGACTATATTTCCTCTATAGAATGGTTTATATCTAAGTGTGAATCCTTCAAACTGCAGCAACAGAGCTTTAATACTGTATTAAGGGCTGGGAAATGGGAGGAGCAGAGGATATTTCACTGCCTAGCTCCAGTTTTTTGCAAATGGATGTGAATCCTTCATTCAAAACACAGATTCAACAAGCCAGTTCCTAACATGTTCTGACCCTTAAAAAGTGCCCATATTCAGCTTTTGACTTCAGCTTTATCTCCAGAAAATCCTCAGCAATTTAGGCTTACTCCAAGGGGGAAGCTCACCAAGCATTCACAGAAGACAAGGAACAGCAACATGAAGTTGTTGGCAGCAGGGCAAACCATCTGGGGTGAAGAGCCAGCACCCAGTGATCACAGCACCACCACTCCCAACTCAGCCTTCGGGAAGTGACTTGTTGCGGATTTTTTCCTGTGAAAGTAGAAAGGGGAAGACAGGTTGTCACAGGAAGATGGACAAGTCAAAAAAAAAGGGAGGTGCTACAGCTGCAGGGAGTTTGAGATGTGCTGCTTTGAGTAATCCTGAGGTATAGGAAAAGCCTGTAGATGTAGGAGGCTCCTCCAACACCTCAGGCCTTCTCAGAAGAATTTATTTCCCACTGCAAGTCACCCAGCCCTGCATTTCTTGGTCGGGTTTACTCCCTTTTGGAGAGCAGATACATTCCTGTGCCTCTACTTTTCAGCTCAATGCCAGGCCTGCAATGTGTCTGATAGATAAACCAAGTGCTGGCAAAACCAAGCACGTTCTTGTCTAGCACCATACCTTGACCCACTGATGAGTTCTTTTTTCATCATCTCCTGGAGATGTGGGAAGCAGCTGGAACCAGGATCCATGGGAGGAAGGGACAGCCTTTCAGGCATTTCAAAATTAGAAAGATCAGAAAGGTTAGGCTTGAACCAAGTGAGGCAGACAAAGCCCATAACCCCCGCCAGGAGGATGAGCAATGCAAACAGTGCATGCCTGTATCCGAAGGAGAGATTTTTCCCCAGTCACAGCAGAGGAATATGTTTTAAGTAGCTGGCTTTTGCTCCTCTGTTTTGTTTACTCTTCCAAAGACAAAACCAAAAGTGACGCCATACCCCACTTTATTAAGTGCAGAAGGAAGCATCTGGGAAGGGCGGCAAAACATGACAAAGTCCGGACCAGCCTAAACAGAAACACGCACAAACCCTCCTGCTCAGCCTGCTGAATATGTAGATATTTATCTATTACAGCCTGCTACCACAGCTGAATGGAAAATACCTGCTGGGCTTCAGGATGCTCCAAGGAGCCAGGAGAACAGGGGGAATATCACACTCAGCTGCTCCTCAGGGGTTGCTTGGTCCCTTGAATAACCACTGTGGCCAGAAGGACCAGACCCTCAGCTGGTGGGAGCAGACGTCACAACAGCCTCTGCCATAGCTGCGTTCGTGCTGGCTCCAGTCCAAGGGCTGTATGGCTACTGCCCAGTTGTCAAGCTCCTGGCAACTTTTAGCCTGTGCCAAGTAGAAGCTGAGGAGCAGAATGAGGAAGTGATCTACTGAAACTTGTTCTATGTGAGGGACTTCCACAGAGAACCAGCACGAGAAAGGCATTTCCTGCCCAGGAAAGTGCTGCACTAAACCTGGAGAATGGCCAAGCACTGGTTCAAGCTGGCTGATTTGATCACAGAAGCCAGTACCTCTGCCAAGTGCAGAGCTGAGGTGCCAGGCCAGTTATTTCTAACTCCTGTAATTTTTATTATGTATCTTTCAGTATTTTGAATTAATCTGAAGAGAGATGCTGTCCGATTTCAGGGGGTAGGAGAACTTCAGGTTAAGAACATCCAGTTTTGTTTTCCTAGTTAAGCAGAGCGGTCCTCATCGCAAACCTAGGTGCACCAGAAAGGTCCTAACTATAAGGCAGAGGGGAAGGACTTCACTTGCTAAACCAACTTACTGAACAATTAGGGCTGGCAGCATTTAGTTCTGTCAAATTGCCCCAAAGGTAATTATTCTAATCAGCGAACATTTATTAGAAATTGCAGAGGTACAGTAAAGGACCAGCAGAGGAAGGGATCAGCTATTTCATCTGCAACTGTCCTGACCTCCAGGGAAAAATCTCTCTAGCACAACATGGTTGCCATAAATACTTACACCATGACAAAAGATGTCAGAAATGCAAGCTGTTGACATTACAGGATACTCAGCCAAAGCAAAACCGTATGGCTTTCAAACTGTGAGTTTAAAGACCAGCAAGTTTTAGGACAGTGTGATATGCTATCCTAGAGTTTAGAGGGCAGGAAAGTGCAGCTGACATTGAACACAAATATATTCTTTTCTTTTGAGGAAGTTAGTTTCCAAATGACACAGAACTGTTTAACTCGTTGCCAAGTTTCAGATCTAAACTAAGCAAGTTCATGAAAGTTCATCAAGGAAGAATGAGTTCACCAGAACTTTTATTCTTTTAATGCTTAACACTTTTTTTTTTTTAATTCCTGGTCCATATCCTCTGGCTCAGGGGATTGCCAGGAGCACAGTGCACAACAGCATCTTCGTTTAGAGTCTGCTGCTAGCTGGATGGGCATTTGCTCTGACTCACTTGTCACATACAGTCAGCCAAGACTGAAGTATTCAAGGCTCAGTGTTGTTTGCGCAAAACAAAGCCTCGCTTGGCAGTGTGGGATTTCACAGGCTCGTTTCTCAAAGCGTTCAGTTCCTCCTGTCTCTTGTGAGCCTGAAAAGACAGGCCACCATCCCCAAGGAGGCAGACACAGGGCTGCTCTGCTTCTTGTTTGTAAAGTATTACAACACTGTGAAAGCAAATGATCTAACCTCACATGAAAAGACATCTTAGCTAAATCCCATGCATGGGATTAATCACACTGGTGTTGCAATCATTGGTGTCATGGATAAAAATGACCCAAAGAAGAGGAGGGTGACAATTTTCCATCATGGCTTATTTACTCTAATTATAAACAAAGATTCTCAGCTCTCTTAAGCTAGGCTAAACAACTAGCACCTGTCTGTGGCCTGTTTTCTTATCTGAGGACTATGCTAGAGCGGAATTTCAGCCACTCATCTGGAGTGGGCTGCCTTGATCTTACAATTTCAACCAAACTGCAAAAGCATCATTTTACTCGTACTGCTGAATATATGTTTCTTGCATATATGTTACAGAAACAATTCCTTGCTACTTTAAAGAGTTACCCTCATCTCACCTCCAGATGTCATGATTATAAGGTAAAGGTTCCAACCCCACTATTACAACTTGTTCAGTATGGTACCAAATGCTGCCCCTGAGCTGAGCTGTGGTCTCTGCTGTGCTGGTGACACCAGCACTCACAATGGGGTTCTGGGCTTAGACTATGGAGGGGAAACTTTAGCTTTAAAAAATAAAATCATGAGTAACCACATGAAATTGTTTTAAGTTGAACATATCTTTTATGCAACCCCTGTCCTTCCCAAGTGAAATGGAGCTGTATGGATGTGGTGCTCTTACAGCTTTTGACCTAATGCTTTTATGCAGTAAGGGAAAGATGATGCAAAGCCCACACATGGTAAAACACCTTTGCAGCAGGAAAATCAAACCCTCTACGTAGTCAAAGCAAACGGAGAGTCAGGTCTTTGGGCTCAAGCAATTGGTCAGGTAGACAACCTGAGACATCTGTGTGGTTTTCTTAGGAATGGGCGACTACTCACACAGATTGTGCAACTGCTCTGCCTCTGCTCTGCAAACACAGCCTGGTGTCCAAACAGCAGTGTCTGTAACAGCCTGACTCTGCATTGATATCATTTGCTTGCCCTTTGTAAATAAACAAATGGTGACTCACAAGTGACAGGCTTGGAGAAACCTAGGGCAGGGGTTATAGCACAGGCTAAATCATCACCTTCTTGTCTGTCCAGACACACAGTGCAGAATGGGACTGCAGGAGGGTAACTCCATAGTGGCAGCAACCCTGGCTGCCAAGGCCAAACCTCACTCCGATAGTTCAGTGACATTTGACCTAAGTGGCAACAGCAGCCCTGGCCTGGCAGGATAGCCCCAAAAGGTGGACATTCACACTGTATCCTCACCCAAAAGCACCTCTCCCCCCAGCCCTGCGTGTGCCATCCACCCTCCAGATTGCTACACTGAATTAGCACTGGGCAAGTGAAAAAAAGTACAGAAGAGATAGATAGAAATTAAAGTTTAACTTTTTCCTGCCTTACGCTACTGGCAAATAGCTGCAGGCAATCCAGAAATTTTTTTCCACTCATTTAGTTCCTACTTGGTGAGCAACTTTGTTTCCTCTGCCATGCAAAGAGCTCCATCAACAGCAGACCTAAGGAAGCCAGGTCCCTCGTGGATTTAGTATTTGTATAATTAGTTTCTGGTTTGGTTTTTTTCCTCATGGCTGCCATGGTTCAAGTTTGCTATAGCCTGTTTCTGGTCAGTGGTCTCCATCCGCTGGCTTTGTGGTCTCAGAGATCCCTTAGGAACCTTTAAAAGCTTTACTGTTCTTTGAGATTTTCACTGAACTGAAGCATGGCCACCATGTTCAAAGCTGCTGGCAGGCAGTCAGCACAACCACAGCACAACTGTGTGCTCTCATGTGGTTCAGCTTGAAACAAATGGAAAAGGAAGCCATTAGCAAATCATATCCATAGCGTAGCAAAAATCCTTTAAAACAAAAGAGAATTTTAAAACCAAATCTGAAAAGGCACTGAATCAGAAAATTCTTGCTTGTAGGCTCATCTCCTCAATTCTTAGAGATGTAGCCTGAACCTCCAAACCAAAGCACTTGAACAGTCACGATCTAGTGACTGGATCTTCAGCCCTGAATACCTAGTGTAGGGAAGCTCTTCAGTCCAAGTCTCCTTCTCCTGTCACCAACAGTAGCCAGCCACAACTGCCTGGCATAAAACCCTCCTGTCACAAGAGGAGAGTCGGTCCTTTATCCTTGCAGCCCATCACCGTGCAGGACTGCCTGGTACTGCTGGAGAAGCTGGACATAAATGGATGGCTGATTCATGCTGGGACACTGGGCTATTTTCTTGTCCCCCCAGCACAATCTCACCCAGCACAAGAGAGCTGTGAAACCAGTTCCCTGCACGGTCCCACTCCACTGGGCTGAGCAACCAGAGACGTCAGAGGCCTACTTGGAGGCTGTGATCCTTAAGGCTTTGTCTTGTTGTATTTAAGTCACCTCCTAGGGAGGGTGTCCTGCCTGCTTTACCCAGCAGTGTCTGGGCAAGGCTGTGCAGGGAGAGACAGAGGCTGCAAGGGCCTACTTTGAAAGCAAGAGCAGAGGCGTGCTACGACCATCACACTGAGGTTCCAGTGACCTCATCCTGCCTCAATGGGCATCCAGAAGTGCACAGTCATCTCCAAATCCTTCCTCTCTTGCCCAGCAGGGCCCAGCTGTGCTCCTCACTCACTCCTGCCCTGGGCAGGCCAGGTCTGTATGGGGGCCAGTGCACCACCCCAGAGGTGGAAGCCAAGACCTGAGCACTGGCAGGCTGGGGGTGTGCAGGAAAGAACAACCCCAGGTTGCAGACCTCACTGCAACACAAATAGCCAAGGTGGTTTATTTCTTCCAGCACCCTTTACTTTGAGATTAATTCAAATTAAAAGTTGTTTTATTCATAGGACAACTGAAGCTTGCAAGACAAGTAACTGGTGGCACAACTACTTGCTAGCAGCCCAAATCATTATTCAAGACTCAGGCTGGTGTTTACGTCAAAGACCCTCCATGTTCCAGTACAGCTCACCCATTGCCCACAAGTTTGACAATATCTGAGGCTACAGTAACCGTTAAACTGTTCTTCCTGGTTTGGGCAAAAACCGACATTGAACAATACCAAGACTTATCTTGATATTAGCAAAGCAAAGTTGAGCAAATGGGAGACGTGCTCTCGCAACAGAAAGCTGTGCAGAGCCCCAGACCAGGCAGAGTGCTGTCAAGGCCTCCGTGCCAAGGGGTCAAGTCTAAGGGCCACCTAACCTCATCTCTTATCCAGACCAACACCACAAAATTTCCAAAGAGGTGCAAAAACCTCAGACTGCCTGCATAGGTCCTGACCTGGCCTCCAGCACCTCAGGACTGGTTTATGTCTGGACAATAACACCCAAGATTCCCTCAGGAAAGCATCACTGTTCATTCCAACACCAGGTTGCCTTGCTTCCCTTTTAAGAACATGAGCTGGACCCTCCATCTTGCTAAATTTATGGTCTCACCAACTTCTAAAGACAATGAGACACACACAAGTAAACTCAGTTAACCAGTGGCTAAAAGGATTTTCTCACAGCCCAATCATCCTTTAGTTAAGTTCCACAATTTCATGGCAACAAGCCCCAGATAGGCTGGAGATGTTGGGAACAGGAGGTTCTCCCCAGCTACCACACAATACATATTTTTCCTGGGTGGTTATTTGTTGCCACCAATCATGCTGAGAACAGCACTGTTCCCTGTGGCACAGTACATTAAATTTATAATAAAACCAAAAAGAGAAAAAATAGGGCAGCCTTGACAAGTTCTGCTTGACTCACCCCTGCTGCTGTGTTCAATATTGTTGTAGAATTGCTCCATGCAGGGAGCAATTTAGAAAAAGCTTGATGAGGAAAAGCTTGTGATGAGGAAAGCTCATCTGCTTTCCTTTAGAGCAGCTGCCTGCCCAGGACAGATGCACTTGTCACGTATGTGGAGATGGCTCATGCATACTAAAGGAGCAACTCATTCAATAACCACACATTTATGAGACAGTTTCTAATCAAACCCTTCCTCCAAGCACAGATAACAAGCCATCCTCAACACTCTCACCACAAGTACATGACAGCTCCAGCACTCTGCTGTCTCCAGCACACAGCAGCCTCATTGTGCAAGGACCCACCAAGCCAGTGTGACAATCCCAGCCTCAGGGCACCCATCCCCTGCTAACTCAGAAAATCTTGTGCCAGGAATGTACCCTAATCCTACATCTTGACTGAGACTTCCAAGCTGTGTGCAGTACACTGGCAGATCACATGGCAGTGCCTCCAGCTAGGACACATGCCTGCTGCCTGCTTCCTTAATGCTCTGCTCCATGTGAGTTCACAAAGCATGGGAGATGTCCTGTTACTGCAGGTGAAGAAAATGTCATTCTGTTCAAAATGTCATTGCCGTATTGCTTCCTGCATTGACTTCTCCAGACTACCGTGGTGTGATGAGACAAGGACTGCCTACCCTTGGGTTAGACAGTGGGAGAGCTGGGATCTGCAGAGAGCTCTTCAAATATTAAATAGAAACCGCCAAGATCAAGACACTGAAGAGGAAGGACAGTCCAGTCCCAGACCAGTATGCTTTATCAAACCAGCACAGCAGATGCTGGTACAAAGCAAGGAGCAAAGGCTGCAGGAGGCTGTATCTGAAACAGAGTGAGCAGCTTTGCAAGAACCTGTGATCTGGACAAAAGTCACTGCACCTTCAAGCACAAGAGTCAGTGCCAGGAACCTCCTGCAGCTGGAGAGGCTTCAAACACTCAGCTTTAGGCCGGGTGAATGGGGAGGGGAGCCAGCAAGGCAGATGCAGGCAGAGCCCTCTGCTCACTGCACAACCCACCTCCCCATACACCTTTTCATCACTAAAAATGCAGCACACTGAAATCTCATTTTACAATTACGAGATTGTGTTGCCTCACCTTGATTATCAGTGAAGCCTTTGAGTGATTTTAGCTTCTCCTGTCAAGCCTGGCTGTCTCAAAAACATGGTGTTTCTACATGTTTTGAAAGGAAAGAGAAATGCCTTAGTGAGCAGGGAGAGAGGGGAGCTACATTCCTACTCCTGCCAAGAAAGAGATGCAGCTCTCACCTGCCTGCTGGCTGGCCAGCAAGCACAAACACACACACACTTTCTCAAGTGAGAATTAGCCAAGGCACAGGGTGTCTCCCACCAAGCTGATATTTATTAGGTGATTTGGGAGAGAAGTGAGCACAGTGAGGGATATTAAGATTTACTGCATCAGAGGCAAGTACGAGTGAAGTTGGACTTCACCAAACCTTTTGTGCACAGAGCAACTTGTCCCTTGCTTAGGTTACAGTCAGGAGTTTATGCTAAGGGCTTTTTCTTTTCTCAGTGGGTATCACAAGGTGTCAACTCTGCTAAAAGCATAGTGGAGCGGCCCCAGGGTAATGGCATCGGCACAACACTGAGATGAATTTTGGTTGAGGTCCCAGTTTTACTTTTGGCATCCAAAGGCATTTGCTTGTTCTGTGTCCCCTTTTCACCCCGGCAGGACAGCTGTCTCCCAGCAGGGACTGCTCCTCCAGCAACATGGCACCAGTCTCTGCTGTGCACACACATGACCAAGGTAAAGACCAGCAGAAACCTCCTCCTCTTTACCAAAACCAAGTCCAAGAAAGTCAGTAAAGGACAAACAACCCCCGACCACTCAAGTCAAGTTCCTACTGCCTACCTCAGTGCACTGTTTCCCTATCACAGGCACACTGTGCTTGCTTTCAGGGTATCACACATCCCTACAGCCACAGAGCTTCCCCTCTCCAACTGCTCTGCCCAGCGTGGGTGGAAGAACAGGCCATGCTGCCTGCCACGTCCCCCAGGAAACCTTTCCTTGCTTTTCCAGAAAGAACTGCTCCATGGAGGATTTATGCTAGATTTCTCCTACTTTTGAAATTGTTTTTCTTTTCCGGTTGATGCTGACCTACATAGTAAGCAGGTCACTGGAACACGAGAGATGTTTTTCGAGGCAGAGGAGAAAAGCCAGGCAGCTTCCCCTCCATGTGGGCTTCTGAGGACAAAGTGCTGCTTCCCTGGGGTCCCACTCCACAGCCTCCTTCATGCTCCTCTGTCCAAAACCAGCAGGAGCTGCTGGGATCCCACTGGGGATAGGGTCAGACCCTGAGCAGAACATCAGGCTGGTAAAGCTCTATGGGGGGCTGAGGGGAGCTTCAGGAACACAAACCTTCCTTACGTGAACAGTACACAGGCCATGTGCAGTCCCTGTGCACGAGGCTGGGAGCTCATGCAATGGCCTGGCTGCGAGGGACTCAATCCAGTGGGCAAGGCAAGCTCTCACCAAACGAGCAGCAACCGGAGGGAAGAAGAGAGCAAGAAGATCCCTGTGGAGCAAACCTCTCCCCAGCTGAAGGAAGGATTGGGCTGTAGCAGGTCTGCAGAGCACAGGAATACAGGACTGAGACATTGCCAGCTGGAACACTCCTCTACCTGAAAATCTGGCAGGTGAAAAGCTGGGCTAGAAGAGCTTGAACTCAATTTGCTTCTCAAGCTCTAGTGATCATTGCTGCTTCTTTATGGGGAGCATCCCCAAAGGCTTGCTACAATAAAGCAGAAAATAGAAATGAGAAAGATTTGAGTAGCCAAGAGATGAGAGGCCCTGGGATAACCTTTCAGTATCCATATAGTTTCAGGTATGGCAGCATGGAACTGGACTGTCTCAGGATGTTGTCTCCAGCACCATCCTTTCTCATCTTGCAGCCGATCTCTCCCTGCTCCTGAACAGGAGACAACCCTGGGAAAGGTGTGTGTCAGCATATCTAATCCCCACACAGACTGTGGCACTGCAAGCAGGAAGCAGCGAGTTACCTACCCACGGGTAAAGCAGGGATCTATTAGAGAAATTAATGTAATGTGATCCAGCCTGGGGCTCAGAGGCAGTCCCAGAAGGATACACAGAGCGAGTAACCAGAGCAGGCAAGGGTAAGACGCTCTCTCAAGCAGCCTGATGGATGGCTCAGAGAGCTCCAGTGACAATAGTGCAAGTCTGGTAACTAGGTCACAGTTATGATCCTTAATTAATCCTGAAGAGACCCCATCTGCCATGGGGAACATGACTGATAAGGTGGCTCATTAAGCACAGAAGCAGGCCAGGGGTAATGCCAGGCCCCAGCCAAGCAGCAGCTGCTTTGCCCAGCCTGCTCCCTGCCAAGCTTTCAGCCAGCAGACACACCAGGCTCTCCTCATCTCCCCTGAGGAAGCCACAGCAGCCCAGAGCCTGTTCACAAGCCAAGCCACACTGACATAATCCATGACACAGGAGAGAGATGAGATTGAAAACAGACCAAGGCAGGCAGACATGAGGTTCCAGCAGAGGAGCTGTACCAAATCCTGATGGACAGCTGAACCCTGGCTCCCTGGGCTGTGCTTCACCTGCAGCCCTGCTTTTCTCCCCTACGCGTCCCTGTGCTGGGTGGGGTGAGCTATCCCAAGCCACTTCTTCCCACAACTCCTCTGGGAGAAGCTAAGAGATACCAGCTCCTCTGCTTGCGCTGCCTCAGCTGGCACAGAGGCAGTCACAGCCCTGGGAGCTGCAAAGGGGCATCAAGGCCAGTGGAGAAAAGGGCCTGACACTGCAGCTGACGCGAGGAGAGGTCACATGCTGGCAAAGCCGGGTTGTTCACTTGGCAGAAAGAGCTGGCCCTGACCATGACAGTGGAGAGCCCATCTGCCAGCAGGGAGCAGAGACTGACTGAGGGCAAGGGCATGGACGGCTGGCACTTGGGACAGCAGTCTAGGTAAATGTCATCTGCCCTGGCCTCTACAGCTGGCTGTGTTTTGCTTCTACACATGATCCATATGAATGTCTTGATCTGCTTAAATCCACTGGTGACAGAGAGATAAGCCGAGATAATGTTGATTGAGTTTTCGAGCCCTGCTGCTGCTACCTGAGCAATTAAAAAGCAGCCATTGTCAGCAAAAGCACCAACACCTAACAGGGCTTCTGAGGACTCAGCACAGAGCAGGAGCATTAAAAATAGTTGTTTGAAAGAAGAGATGAGTGACTAATAAGCCCCACACTGACAACTGTTGGGAGATGGGGACAGCTTAGTACTAAAGCCATGTCTCCGAGGACCCTTATTAAGGTGTCACTTTTGCTCACAACCACCCCCAAAGGCATTGTATTCCCCAACATGCACAACTGCCAGCACACCGGGGAACAGACACAATTAAACCAGGACAAGTAGAAAGGAGAAAAGCTGCCAAGTAAATATAAAACAGTATTTTTACCCAAGGAAACTTTGAAAAGCAGAGCAATCAAATTCACAGTATATGCACCATCACTGTAGACATGCACTGTTCTCCCTCATCCAAGTGCAGCTGGGTGAGGGACTGCACTACTGTGAGATCACTCCATGAAAACTGGGTCACTGGCTATCAAACCCAAGAGACAGTGCCAGGACTTTGGGAAGGATGCACTGAAATCACTTCTTCCATTTAAAATATGAGCTTAGGAAGCATCTCTAGTTTATTTCCTCTTGTAATTAGAGCTTTAAATTTCAATTACTCGTTCAAAATCTCATTGTTCTTCATGGTAAATAATCCTGACAGGGTTTTTACTGTGGAGGAGAGACAGGCAGTTTTGGGAACAAAGCTGAAATAAATACAGGAAAGATTAGCACCTTTCCAAGACAGAAGTACAGAGAGCACAGGCCTCACAGAGCAATCCATGGTCTCAAAGGCTCACAAATGAACTCAGAGCTTGCCCCCATCACTCACGCCCCAAACAACAGCACAGCTGTTTGCTGTGCCAAGCACCAGCCTCCTCTCTCCCTCTTCAAATAGAAATGCAAGGCCAGGTGCTACACAAGGAAGCAAGAAGATCCTTCTGGATTTCAGCACTAGAGAGCACAAGGATCCAGAGGGTTTGCACATCTTCACTTGTTAGAGTTGTTGGCTCCTGTTTTGTGGTTGAAATGGTGGCTGTCCCCTTCTCAGGCACTCCACCCTCCACTACAGTGGCTCATTCCTGCTGCAGGTTGGAGAGGATGAACATCTGCTCTATATCAGAGCTTGGCCTAGTAAGTGTGCATCGCCCAGCATGGCCTCTCTCCCCAAAATTACTTCTTCCAAGATACTGTTGCCTCACAAAATTCAGCTTGGCAAAAAAACCCTATCTCACCCTATCTGAACACAGAGATAGCTCAGCACACTCCATCAGAGGCAGAAGAATTAACCTTTAAGTAGTGAATGGGCTGTGGAAAAACATTGCAAAGCAAACCAACCACCCCTCTACTTGTTAAACACCGCAGTAATCCATCACCTGTGCTGTACTGGCAGAAGTGCCAAAGAACAGAAATACAAAACTGCCATCAGGGCTTTTGGGGAAACAGTTCAGGCACTGCCAGCAAGAGCCTTGTGCAGTGGAGCTAACTTGAAAGTTTGCTGGTGCTACTGATGGCTGGAGAACCAGTCATGCTTTGCCCCAGGTTCCCTCTCCACACAAAGCCACCACACCTCACTCTCACAGGGCTCGGTACTTCCTCCCTGTGTGATCAGTCATCCTTACCAGTGCCTAGAGGGGGTGTCTCACAACAGGCCACCCGGAGTAACATCAAACTATCTTTATTTTGTATTAATTAATTAATTATTAAATTCATTATTAATTAATTAATACATTATTAAATTTCACGGTGAAAACACAATGCATCTTTTTGAGAATGTGAATTCTGAATTGCTTTTTCAAGTTAAACTTTGAAGCAGAGACTTTTCAAGACTAGAGGTCTTTTAAAAAAAAGATAAGGGAGTACAAAACTAAATCATCACAACTACACCCTAGTTTTCCTAAAAGCTTGTGGGATGTCTGCAGGAATCTTTGGGCTGCAAGTCTGAAGAGACTAGATTTTCTAATGTGTATAAAAGCTCCATAAGATTATCAGAGCTCTCTATAAAACCACAGCACAAATGATCCATCACTAGTGCTAAGCCAGCAATAACCCTTCACTCTCCCTTGGTCTGCTCTTACAGTCAGTGTGACATGAGAAACCAGGCACAGAAGTAAAGAGAATAATTAAACTCAGGTTTGTATTTTTGCCATTTCAATCTCAATGTCTCAGCTGGTCCCTCTCAACCTTTTTGTTATGTTATGTAATGTTTGCACTTCCATCTCTTTCTAGGACATTCCCTAGAATCAGTTTTGATCTTCTTTGCCCAGGGCTGGGACAAAATGCATTTCCAAGACAGAGCACATGCATCTTAAAAGAGACTTAAAAGCTCTGAGTTCTTTACCACATCTCCTGGAAACACAAGAGCAACGCATTTTCCCACCATTACCATCACCCCAAGCCAACACAACACAACTAGGTTTGCTCAGCACACCAAGCCAGAGACAGCTTGCTCCTTTGAGTCCTCTAGTCCCATAGATCTCAGCTGAAATGATGTTCAAAGCAACTGCAGAACCATCAGGTCTAATAAACCAGTGCAGACAGGGCTGCCAGCAGGGTCACAGTACCCCAGGAAATCTCCCAGTCCAGCTGTCCTGGCATCCTCACTCGCACTCCTCCTGGTACCGCCTGTGCTGCTTGGCAGGCAGAGCGGCCTGGGAGCCTTGGAAGTAGAGTCCAGAGCTTTGCATGACTGAGGCTGTTTGTAAGACAGTGCACACAGAGCACTTGGCAGCTTTTGGGAGAGTTCACGACAAAAGCAAACAAGGAATGGAAGCCTTGTATACTCCAATAATCTCAATAAGTCACGGAGTTTCTCTGATCTGCAGCTTTCAAGTTCAGATTTGGAGATATGATGTGCTAATTTCCTCCCTTAATATTTCAGCACAAGGCCCCTTCTTCCCTACAGCTGACACTCTTCTCGTTTTAATACCTTATCACCACCCTCTAGCTTTATCTGTAATCTTCAGTGCACAAGGAGGATTAGAATGTCTTGCACCTCACGGGTTAAGCAACAAGAGCTGTTGCAAAACAGCACAGCAAACCCCATGGGCAGAATGCACACTGGGAGGTGGAAGCGTTTCGAGTTGGACCCCAAGAAGGCTGTAAGCTCATCCTTCCACCTTTCTGGTATGCACATAGGCTGTGATGTTACACAGACTCTTCCACTCACAGGAGAGGGTTTGGCTCTGTGAGGTTTTATACCCCCTGTCACTACACACTTTCACGCTGTTGTCATGTCTGGAACACCTCTACTTAAACGTGAGGCACCCTTCTGCTCTACTGCTTGGCCACTTCATCTCAACCCTTTGGATTATTTCTTTCGAGGAGCTAGTTCTGACTGTACAGCTATAGCATCTAGTATTAATTACAACAACTAATTCTAAAACTATAAAGTTTCCCTGGCCATTGATGGAAACAATGAAAGATCAAAACTGCTTTACACTTTACTCTGTTACTGTCTCACAACCAGCAATAGCTAATGCTATGGAATAACTGGAAAAGGAGAAAAGCCACCCAGGTAACAGAGTTCTGTTGCCTCACTGGGTAGTCATTCGTGGGATAACACCTACACAGAAACATCCAGCTTGCCTCTAGTCAGGAGTGGGATTTTTCCCCACCTTCTCATGTCATCAGCAGGTATTTCATTCTGAAATGCTACTCCTTACTTCACTGAATTTCACTTATCTTTGCAGAAGAAATTACATTACCAGATGCGTAAAAGAACAAGCCTTTGCTGAAACAAACCGCAACAACGAGCCTTACTAGTAGGTGTACTATGACTATTAGGACTTCACTGGATGTCTTTATCCCTATTTCCAGGCTGAAAGGGCAATCTTACTTGTATTGCTACACCTGCTACAGGCTGCAGGAAATAGCACTGATTAAGAACTGCCTAGTCAGGGAATCTTCATTTTGACAAACAAAACATCAATTTATACAAAGGAGTTAACTCACTGTATCAAACTGCGTTTGCAATGACTGGGAAGAAGTGAGGGCACTTTTATTATGCTACTGCCTTCTCAGGTGTCCATGGCAGGCCCGTGGGACAGGTAGACAAGTCAGAGAGAGGATTTTTGGTTGTGATTTAACCCCCGTAGATACCAAATCCCCACACAGCCCCTACTCAGTACCCCCCTTTGTCAGACGGGGGAGCTAATCAGAAGGGTGAAAGTGTAAAAACTTGTGGGTTGAGATAAAGTCAGTTCAATAACTAAAAAAGAAGACAAAAGCAACAGAGAGAAAACAAATGATGCAAAAGAAAACAATTGCTTACCACCAACTGACTGATGTCCTGCCAGTCCCTGAGCTGTAACAGCCCCAGCCAACCTCCACCCTCCCAGTTTAATGCTGAGTTTGATGTCATATGGTGTGGAATATCCCTCTGCTCAGCTGGGGTTGTCCCCTTCCAACTTCTTGTGCACCCCCAGCCTACTTGCTGGCAGGGCAGCGTAAGAAACAGAAAAGCCCTTGACACTGCACAAGCACTGTTCAGCAATGACTAAAACATCCCTCTGCTATCATTGCTGTTTTCATCAGAAACCCAAAGCACAGACTATACAAGCTGCTATGAAGGAAACTAACTCTATCCCAGCCAAACCCAGCACATTTTTAGAGGACAAGAGGGTGATAAGAATGTATGTTCCTTGATTTCTAGCAATCTCCTCGACAGAAAACTCCTAACATTGACATTGCTTTAAGAGAGAGAGCCCATAGGCTCCAGAACAGCATTTTTCACTGCTGTGGGTTGATTTCTTGTTTTCAAGGACTTGGGACAATCCCCCTTCTGCTTTGACTTCCACCTTCCTGCCAAAGCCCACAGTATGAGCAGCACTAGGGGCTCTCACTAGAGATACCTGGTGTAGCAAAGACGCTTTACTACATAAGCATGACTTGAGTGTCTTTCTGGGCCTAAAGCATTTAAATTCAAAGAGGAGACAAACTTATCTCCTCTGACAGCTGTCCTTCCTATATAGGGAGGAACAGACTATCTACATAAATCCTTTCTGGAAACCCCAGTTCCAGATTGCTATAGAGAGCTCTGACTAAAGAGCCAAGTCCTTTCCCCACCCTCTCACTCCTTCAATACAGGAAGCACTTGAATTCACATTTTCTAAGGTATTTCTGCTCTCTGTTGAGTAGACTTCAAGCTCCTAAACTGGATGTAGAAGGTGCTGTCTCTGCCTGAGTACCTAATGAGGAGAAATGAGGGCTGAGATACGCAAGAAAAATGACAGGCTGAATAACTTCAATAACCATAACTAAAAATATACGGGTTGGGGTCTAATTCTTTCTAAGAGAAGGAGGAAAACTGTGTGAGAGAGGAGGAAATGAGGGTGTGGAGGCAAGTCACGGCAAGTGCAGCAAAGCTCACAGTAGTTGGAAGGATTAGTGTATCATTTCCTGCCATGTGCTGCACAAAGCGAGACAAACTCAACAATGCAAGATGGAAAAAAAGACTATTGTGTGATTTTCCACATCTGAAGCAACTGGAGAGACGTCAGGGAGATATTCTGGGCTTAGGATAAGCCACTGCTGGATGTGTCAGTCAGCTGGGCTGTAGATTGCAGCAGCAGTGTGGGGTGGTGCCCTTCAGTGGGACAGCAAGGTACCCTGTATGAGGGTGGCAACAGCTTCTGCTGTCCTGGCTCATGCCCCTGTGACAGGACTTTGCCAGGAAACCAAACTCCTCCGCACCAATGGGCAGCTCCTGGGGCCTGGCAGACAGGAGGAGTGTCCTGACCCAACAGCCTTGTGAGGGCCCACCAGCAGTGGATGAATTTTAAGAGATCCATTACAGTAGGGAACACGACAACTCACAGTTGTTTGTACGAAATGGGTACGGATCTTGCCTGGCCCATGTCGGTGAGACAGGGGTGCTGCTCAGCCACTCTGCAACACGAGCCTCAGCATCCAGCAGCTCCTCCAGCTTGCTCAAATTCTCTGCTGCTTAGAGGGTCCTAGAAAGAAATGAGATTTCCTGTTCTGTCATGTAAAGAAGACACTGGCTCCAAATCAGGAAACATGTTAAAGAAATTCAGCATGGGAAGAACTGTCACTATGCAGCTGCTATCACAAGCCTCCAATTTTGCCTTAAAAGGTAAATAAACTAAATCCTCTCTAAGAACTGCTGGTCTCAGGACCGGAGGTGGAAGTTTTTAGATCTAAGCCTGGAATCTCAGTCTGGACTAAATCCAGATGTCAGGATCACACCCACTCCCTTGGAAAATTCAGATCTCGATATAGACAGGGGTTTGTGTGTGGAGAGGGGAAATTGTTTTTCTGTCTTGCCCTCTCTGACACTGACTGGATGGGAAAAAATTATGAATATGCACAGCCCTGACTTCAGAAGTGGGCAAAAGGGATTAGATGTTGCTAATTATGGTGCAGTTATAGGCTTTCATTTGAACAGGCTGAATGCAGAGGGGCTCTGACCCTTGCTTTTCTGCTAAGAATCTAAATGCTCTCTTCAAAGCATGAAATTAATGAAAATCCTATGAAAGGGGCTAGCTGCAGACAAATGCACGGGCAGATGAATGCTATAAACCTGTGAATCAAGTTCTGTTTCCAGGAATATTGGGCCAAACATGCTTGAAAGAAGAGGGATGGAAGTATTCAAGGTAACTAACACCTGACCCTGCATGGTAAATCAGTAACATGGAAAGAGACCATCTTCACCAGCAACTCTTCATAGACATCTGCAGACATCAACGTGCTCTTGTGGCAGGGAATTTTTTCCCCATTTTAATTTCTATATTGGAAGCACTTACTGTGGCTTCTCACCCACTTCCCAAACTGCTGGAATTTAACCTTGTTTTCCCTTAACCTTTATTTAGCTAAGAAACTGACAAATCATCAGAACAGAATGGGCTTTAGCAAACTAAAATCAGCAGAGGCTCTCAGGATAGCTGAGTCTTCCCTTTTCTTCCTCTGCCACTGCAACACACAGGCCTTCCTCTGCTGAATCCATCTGGTCTCAGGTACAAGCTCCAAAGGCTGCTCCAAAACACAGGTACACCAAAGAACTACCCACCTTCTGACCTAATCTTTGTCAGGGCCAGCTGAATAAATTTGTTCTCACACCAGTGCTATCCCCTCTGCTTAAACTCTTTTCTTCCTTTATTACAAGTTACTCTGCCCTTTCCATACTCTCCAGCAGCCATTCCTTCTCCCCTGCCCTCTGCACCTGCTGCCTCTCTCCAGTCTAAGCCTGCAATTTTCTCTCAGGATTTCTCTCTCCTGTTCCCTCCTGAGCAGCCACTGGCCCTGCTGCACTGTCCTCCTCCTGCACTGTGGCAGACAGCATTTGTGTTGCACCTCATGTCAGTTTCTCCTAAGCCCTGTAGGATGGCAGTAATACATTGCCACAATTAACATCCTTAAACACCGTTTAATTAATCCACTGAAGCCCTAAGAAATTTTAATTAACGGCAGCTTTATTAGTATTTACTTCACCTTCAACACGTAAGCTCGGGCAGTATTTCCAAAGGGAGGACACTGGCAGAGCAGTTGACAAGACACCCTTTTCCCGACTTTTCCCTGCTCTGTTGCTCCCAGAGCTCCCAGCCAGCTCTGTGCACTGACAAGGACACGTTCCTTCAGCAGCCCTGCAAGATGAGGGTCAAGTTAATGTCGTTCCATTGCTCTGCGCAATTCCTGTCACGCACAAGGTTAAATAAATTCACCAAAACCAAGCTTAAAAAGAAGTGTTATTGCAGTGTTTGATTAACAGCACAGATTGGAGGGGAGTCTGACAGGAAAGCCGAGAGTTCTGCTCCATTTGGAGATCTCCAGATCGTAGCCAAGGTCACCATGTCTCAGCTGCCAGCCTTGAATGATGTTTGTGTAAAAAGCAGATGCTCTTCAGGCTTCACATGCGCTTCTGAATACAAACCCACAACTCTCTGAACTCCAGCAACCAAGCAGACTAATGTACTTCATCCCTCAGCCCTACAAAATGGCAAGATGCTGCTGTTCAGATTACCAGGATAAAGGAGGATTATCAGATTTCTGAGGGATCCAACCTGCTGTGGCAGGTGTCCAGGCAGACGAGCTGTGCAGCCTCTTGCAGCAGATTTGTGCTCATTTGCACAACACCTTTCTCTGGTGTCTCTTACAACAAAACACATGTTCACTCTGGGCTAAGTATCATGGACAATTAATAAGGGAAAAATAGCAGGAGAAAGAAAAATACTCTCAACATACTATAAATCAAGGATATGGGACTTGATTTCTGTTGCTAAAGCTGCAGTTAACTCCAGGAGCACAGGAGTGATCCCTCGGGCCCAGACACATTACTGTGTTAACATGTTAGAATGCCGTGATGCTCCCTCAATTTTTAGAGTAACTGATGTGATACAAAGCTTCAGGGTAGGGAGTCAAATGTTGATGTTCCAGGGAACGGGGACAGCAGTAATCTGAAACACAGATCAGGTGTCTTTAAACTTCAAGTACTAATTAACTATTATTTTGATAAATACTTGAGGCATGTAACACTAGCCAAAACCCAGTTGTGGGGGGAAAAAAAACCAAACAAAAATAAATTCTTCATGAGCAAGTGAACTAATAATTCGAAACACTCTCCTGGTATTACCAACTGACCAGGATTCCTGCTATCATAACTGCTACAGAGGCTGAGGTCAAATACCACTGCCCTACTTTAATCATTTATCTACAGAACAAATTAAAACTACTTATATCTGGTTTAACAATGCCAATGATGCATTACACTGCCAAATACTGAGTTAAGATCCTAGCACTGAGACTTCTTACATGATACTGTGTTTAATTTCTACTAAGCAAGAAGCGAACTGTGCTTAAAACACGCCTACTAAAGCCCTACTAAAACCCACATCCCACACCCTGCCTTGTAAAGCCCCAGCTAACTTCTTCAGGGCTTTGTAAGTAGTACATGAGGGCAGAACTCAGTCCCATTTCCTACCTCAGAGCTTAGTAACACACTGGAGCTGACATCAAATCTGACATTTGCCTATGAGGTTTTCCTTCTGACCAACTTACTCAGATCCCAAAGTTTACATACTGCATGCAGCATCCTCAAAGCAAGTCAGTGACTACAGGAGGGTCAGGGAAATACCTTGCTGGTTTGTCCCCCTGCCCTCTGAAAGAGGATTTGTCTAAAGATTAATTTGCAATATCTAAATGCTAACCAACAATTTTAGAAGTGTTTTTTACAGCCAAACTTGTGTTCAGCAGCCACAGTCCTACACAGGCTTTGTATTTCTCTAATCACTCTACATGAGCACCTTCTAGTAGCTACATGACATGACTTCATGCAAGGCAAGAGTCAAGTAAGAGTGACCTTTACAAAAGCTCTCCTCCAAACTCTACACCTGTTACAAAACCCTCTCCTGCCCCAAAGTGCCCAAGACGGCTCTTGGCTCTCTACCCAAATCCTGCCTTCCGTGAAATTGTTTCACAAGATGAGGGAAAAAAATGCGTTCTCGTTTTTCCTTCTCCATTCTTTCCATACTTGAGCAGTCAGTGCTTACAGGAAGGAGCACTACCGTGGTTTGAATGGCCACACACATAACAAGAACTTTTATCATTAGCCCCCTCCCAACCCCCCCACCGCAAAATACTCTTTTAAGGAAATAAGCTTTAATGTCCATTTCAAACCAGAGGATGAAGGGTTCAATTTTACTTCTTGCTGTTGTTCTTTCCTTCACAACCTGGCAAAAATGCAATGGTGGAAGTCTGAGCATCACCGACAGAGAAGGTGTTAGATTCACACCAGCTGTAGGAAAAGTGAGAGGAGTTCAGGGTCCCACCACCACCACCTGAGCCCCCGGGCAGGGGCTCTGCAGGGAGTCAGAGGGGCATTTAGGAAGAAGACACCAGACGCGTCCGAGCAACGCTGGATTTCCCCTACGCCGCTGACTCAGAGCTCGCCTTTTCCTACGAACAGGCGCGGTGGGGTAAGCCTGGGGGCAAGGGACTCCAAAACTTCTGGGAAGCAAGCACTGCACAGCCTGGGGTTCGGGGGAAACCCAGAGCAGCACTTCCCGTGCGGACCGTGCCCACACAGCTTCTCCCAGTCCTCGGAACGCCTCCAGCCCCTCACGACCCCCGGAGGTCTCCCCATACCCTCAGGACACCTCCAGCCCCCCACACCACCCCTCAACAGCTCAGAGCCGCCAGGAGCCGGCGCCCGGCCCCTCCCCGCGCTTGCGCAGCCCCAGCGCGCCTGCGCCGCGCCCCCGGGACTATAAAGGCGGCAGTGCGGGAGCACATCCCGGTGTCACCTCCCCGTCGCCGGTGTCACTTTGCCGTCACCTCCGGTGTCCCGTCTGGCAGCAAGGATGGAGGCGGTGGTGCGGCGCTGCCCGTTCCTGGCCCGTGTGTCCCAGGCGTTCCTGCAGAAGGCCGGGCCGTCGCTGCTGCTGTACGCCCAGCACTGCCCTCGCATGATGGAGGCGGCCCCGCCGGCCGCCCGCGCCCTCGCCACGTCCGCCGCCCGTGGGCAGCAGGCGGAGGAGGAGACCCCCGCGGGCCGCCGCGGTGAGTACGGCCGGGGGAGCGAGCCGAGGGTCACACACGGGCCCCCCGAAGGGGAACAAAATAGCACAGACATCGGATGTCACAGGAGGAAACTTCTGGAATAGGCAGCGCTGAGGCAGGGGTTGCTTAATCCTTGAAATGTCCGCGGTAATGAAATTTGTGACCGTGGCATGAATCAGGGACCGGCCTGTTGGGGCGTCTAGCGGCGAGCCCTGGGCGGGGATCCGGGATCCTGGATCTCGGAGCGGTGTTTCTCGTGGTACAGTGGCCCTTCACGCCGCTCGGGAACATTCCTTGGGAATTCTTCCCCAGGCAGGCACTCAGGGGAAGGAGCTGAGGCTTGCAGCAGAGGAAGCTGCATGGCTGAAAAATCTCTGAGCTCCTCCAAAAAAAAAAAAATCACAGAATCACAATTAGGTTAGAAAAGACCTCTGAGGTCGAGTCCAACCTATGACTGAACACCACCATGTCAACTAAACCATGGCAGTTAGTGCCACATCCAGTCCTTCCTTTAATATTCCCATTGAGAGTTGAAAGAGAGATATTTTTACCCCTCAAAGGGTACAGTGCTAGATCTAGCATCTTAAATCAGATGTCCCTTGGGTGTTACTGAGATTTTGTGCTTGTATAAATAAAATGTGACTGCTTAGTTAAATAGTTCTGAACGGATCCTGCTAAATTAATTGCAGAAATAGTGGATTGAAAAGTTTAAGTCAGTGTATTAAGATGATGAAGCTTAAGTGTTTTCCCTTCTCTGCCCCCATCTCAGAGGCCAAAAATGTCAAAGAGGTGGCCCAGCAGAATGCAGATGGAACCCAGCCTCCTGCTGGCCACCCACCTGCCAGCACTAGCCAGAGTACAGCTACCAAATGCCCATTCCTGGCAGCTCAGATGAATCACAAGAACAGCAACGTTTTCTGCAAAGCCAGCCTGGAACTGCAGGAGGATGTGCAGGAAATGCAGGCGGACAGGAAAGGTACGTTCTCTGTGCACTGAGGTGGTGATTCCTCCCAAGGGCTCCTGGTGCCTGACTTGGCTCTGGAGCGTGCCAGGTCTGACAGGCACCACTGAAATGATGCAGTTGGGATTATGGGAGACTGCAGGGAAAAGCTGCTGGAGATTGTAGGTGTTAATGACATACCTGTGACGTTGTGCAGGGTTTCCCTGGGTGATCTTGATGTGGGAATACCGTGAGCTGTATTTTGATGTGCTGGCTGGCTCTAGATGTGTGAGTCAAGCTGTTACACTTGCACCCAAGCCGATGCTTAGATCTGAAGAGAGCTTTGCCAGCGTGCTGGTTTAGACAAAGGTTTTATACCCAAAGATGGAGAAAAGTGTCGAGACACCAGGCAAGTACCAGCACAAATCCAAGCTTGAAAGCGGGCAAATGGTTTTGGGGTGGGTTTTTTGTGTTTATGGAACTAAGGGGTGTTGGCTGGCTTGCAATGGTAGTGCGGAAGGGCTGTGCTTCAAAGGAAGGAACTTTTCAGCAGTATCAGTAAAGCCTTGCTGCCTGTCTCAGGAGGCTTATTTTACTTTTCTGTTTGCCTTCTGTGGCATAGTTTTTAAAAAAATAAACCTGTGCTAACAGAACAAAAAGGAAGCAGCTGACTAGAACTCTGCCTTTGGTTAGGTGTGTACCAATCCTTTCAGATAAATGCTGTGGCTGTATAGTGTGGCTCTCTGAGTCATGATGAACCAAATATGTTGTGTTGTAAGGAAATTCCCTGTTGTATTGTGATTGATTAGCAAGGCTAATCCTTCTGTCTTGTCCAATGCAAATTTGTAAGCAAATAAAACAGTTGATCCTAGCAGGATCAGCATGAGATTTTGGGCATGTCCTTCCTAAAGATTGAAGTGTTAGTTTAACTTAAAATGTTTGCTCTCCTGAATTCAACTTACTTTACTTTGTTTTAAACCAAACAAACTCACTGGAATTTATTACAATGTCTGTAGGTACAGAATTTGCCAAAATACCAACTACTTCCACAGTGAGAAAGATTGAGACTGAGGGAGAAGAGCAGAGTGGCCTGCTCAAGAAGTTTAAGGATATTATGCTGAAGCAAAGACCGGAAAGTGTCTCTCACCTGCTTCAGGATAACTTGCCAAAATGTAAGAATGTCTGCCAAAACCTCCACAGGCCTGGTCTGTTGTGATTATTTCCTGTGTGCTGAAGTCTGTGTCTCCTTTCAGCTGTATCCACCTTCCAGTATGATCAGTTCTTTGAGAAAAAGATAGATGAGAAGAAGAAGGATCACACCTACCGAGTGTTCAAGACCGTGAACCGGAAGGCACAGATCTTCCCCATGGCAGATGACTACACTGATTCCCTGATCACCAAAAAGGAGGTGTCTGTCTGGTGCAGCAATGACTACCTGGGCATGAGCCGGCACCCTCGTGTCTGTGGAGCAGTTATGTGAGTAGTGCCATGTTCTTAAGAGGCGTTTTCAAGCTGTATTTTGTGGCAAGGCTTCTGAAGAATCCATTTCTGTACTGTGGTACATGAGTTGCTTCTGATGTGATTCTTGGTGTGCAGTTAAGATGACGCTCATCTCTTGAGCTGGGGTGGGTCGCTCAGTGCTGAGATCCAGGGCTGCACTGTGTGCATTGGTCGCTGATTGTGCTCCTTGGATCTTCCTTAGATGCCCCCAAATGTTACCAGATGAACTGGATGTTATATTGCAGCTGTACTTGGTCACTGATTTCTGACCTGACTGGACTCCTGAGTGTGCGGGTTGCTCAATGATCCAACAGCTGCTTTTTGCTGCCAGTTCTTTTTCAGAACAGTCCTGATTATGTACTAGAATGTTTTCAGCAATGATCCTTTATTCTTCTGTGTGTCACACAGCAATACTAATGCCTCTCTTGGGCTCTCTTTAGGGAAACACTGAAACAACATGGTGCTGGAGCAGGAGGCACAAGAAACATATCAGGAACAAGTAAATTTCATGTCGACTTGGAAAAAGAACTAGCTGATCTTCATGGAAAAGATGCAGCACTGTTGTTCTCATCTTGCTTTGTAGCCAATGACTCCACTCTCTTCACTCTAGCTAAAATGCTGCCAGGTGAGATCTCAAACTGCACCTCTGTTGCCACAAAAACACAGCCTTGCCCCAAGCTGTTGGGAGTAAGTTTTGCAAATAGCTGTCCAAAGTGAGGATTCATCCTAATCCATCAGCAGAGTATGGTTAGATACTTTTAATATCATATTCAAGTTATGTTCAACACAAATCACAGTATCAGCCTACTGAGATTGAGATCTATGAGCTAGGAACTGCTGGAGGAATTAGACAAGCAGAGTCTTCTGTTCTTGCATTTAAACTCTACCTGGAAATGAGACAGCAGATCTTTACTGTCCTCCCCCAGGAGGAGGTGAACTTCTCTCTCACTTCAGAAGTTAGGGAAGTTAGATAACTATTTTCTCAAGCTCTCATTTGTGTCAGTTTGAATACCTAAAATAAGCCTTAAATGTTATTCTTGCTTCATGATCTGTAACTTGCTCTTCTGATCAAGAGCAAGCATTACTTTCAAGAACAAGCTACCCTTGTTTCCTGAACTCTTCCCATACATAATGCAATGCTAGGAATCAGTTAATGCTTTCTATACTTAAAATGTAACTGGGCTGTTTCCTCAGGTTGTGAGATCTACTCTGATTCTGGAAACCATGCCTCCATGATCCAGGGGATCCGTAACAGCAGGGTGCCAAAACATATATTTCGCCATAATGATGTCAACCATCTTCGAGAACTATTGAAAAAGTCCGATCCATCCACCCCTAAAATTGTTGCATTTGAAACTGTTCACTCAATGGATGGTAAGTGGACATCAAAGCCTCCTCTCTGCTTCTAGTGCAGTTAGTCCTAAAATCATCTGTTTTAGGTCTCAATGTGTACAGTGCTATAAGGGTTGTTACGGGATACTTCTGGGGTTTATCCAGAAAAAATACAGAAAATCCTAAACTGCCAGTCAATGCTTTGGTTCCTAGGTGCTGTTTGTCCTCTGGAAGAGCTGTGTGATGTGGCCCACGAGCACGGGGCCATCACCTTTGTGGATGAAGTGCACGCTGTGGGGCTGTATGGAGCCCGAGGAGGTGGGATAGGAGACCGGGATGGGATCATGCACAAGATGGACATCATCTCTGGAACGCTTGGTATGCACAGCCTGGCACTTCTGCAGGAGCCGAGGCAGCAGAGCTGCTGAGCAGCCAAATTAAGTGGGTTAGCTCAAAAGCAGTCTAGTCAAATGAACTTGTTAAGGGCTGCTGGGGCCTAGGATTTTTCAGAAAGCCCAAGGGATTTAAGTGTGCCCCACAGTTCGAAAAGCTTCTGTTAAGCTACTTACACTGCCTTACAAATAGTTAAGGTAGCTTTGTTTGGGGTTTTTCTTTAAGCAATCTAGCAAAAAAGTCCTCCAGTAGCATGTTATACAACTCAAGAAGAAATTCAGGTGAGAATGCTAGTAGGGCAGTTCCCTATATTTAGTAGTACTTAGTTCCTTTATGTGAAATGGAGTGCTCCTAATCTAGAAACCTGAGATGGGGAGTTATGTAAAGAGATTTGGCAAGTACTGAAGCAACTGCTATTATCTGAGTAGAATGCAGGCTCAGGAGTAAGTTTACTGCTGCAGATTGGAAGGTTGTTTAAACAGCTTTCAAAACATAAATAAAACTTACTAGGAAAGTTCATGCCTTTGGAACTTAAAGTCTTGGGTTACAGCCTAATAGGAGCAGAGGCATTCACCAGACACCCTGGTTCTGTGTGTGGCTATGTTCTGCGCTCTGAACATTTGGAAAGGAGAGCTGGTATCAACTGGACAATCACACTAACAGCCTTCTGTGCTCCTTAGGAGCATGGGCTATTTCTAGCATCTCTGAAACAGATTATTTTAAATCTGCTGAGAGACTTAGTGTTGATCACTTGGGGTCACTATTGAAGTCCCTGCTTGATGATTTGGCTTGTAAGATCTTCCCCAGAATCAAAACTTGAGTATTTGAGAGAGGCATGAACTGTCCGTGCTGTGCAGTAGCTAGATCCATGTTACCAAGATTGGCTTAAAAACAAAGCTGTACCATGTGCTGAGTAAATACAAGATTACTGGGGCGGGGGGGGGGGGCTGGAACATGCCCTGGCTACACGTTAAGTGTGTGGTCAAAATAACCCATTCCTCCAAGTGAAAAGCTCCAGTACTTCAAACCATTCCAATAGGTGGAAAGAACAAGCCCGGTTACCTTTTTCTTTTTTTTCTTTTTTTTTTTTCCTTCAGGCAAAGCATTTGGCTGTGTGGGAGGCTACATCTCCAGCACCAGTTCTCTGATTGACACGGTTCGTTCGTACGCCGCCGGGTTTATTTTCACCACGTCCCTGCCCCCCATGCTGCTGGCGGGGGCCCTGGAGTCCGTGCGGACGCTGAAGAGCGCCGAGGGCCAGGTGCTGAGGCGCCAGCACCAGCGCAACGTCAAGCTCATGAGGCAGATGCTGATGGATGCGGGGCTGCCCGTGGTGCACTGCCCCAGCCACATCATCCCCATAAGGGTGAGGATTTAGGGTACTGTTCACACAGGGCTGGGGTGCTCGTTTTACTGACCGTGAGCACGTTACACCGTCAGGTATTAGTTACTGCCTTCACAAAGTTCAAACTCGTCCTGTTGTTCAGCAGTGATGTGCCGGGAGTCTGGCTTAATATAAAGTGAATATAAAATAGAGGGAGAAAGTGTGTGAAACACACAGTCTGACAGTGTACAGAAAATAAGGAAACTGCTGACAAGCTAGTAAAGAGATTTGGGGTATAAACAGCTACCTGCCTAGGCTGCAGGGGTGTTCTTGTGCCCAGAGTGCTCTGCAACACATACTTCTAACCTTTCTTTCTGACATACACGTTACTTACCAGCCCTGTTGGATTCTTATGGCATGCTAAATTGGGCTGACAGTTTTACCAACTCTCATCTTTTGGTTGATCTTGTAACTTAAGATTTTGAACTTCAGGTTGCAGATGCTGCTAAGAATACAGAGATCTGTGACAAGCTGATGAGCCAGCACAGCATCTATGTCCAAGCCATCAACTACCCGACGGTTCCCCGTGGAGAGGAGCTGCTCCGAATTGCCCCTACACCTCACCACACCCCTCAGATGATGAGTTATTTTATCGGTGAGTGCACTCCTGCATCAGTGCAGTGAAGATAACTGCTTGTCTGTGCAGTCTTTGTATTAAAGATGAGACTGAGAAGCACTTAAGTTTTAGATGTCAGGAGCTGGACAAGTGTCTTTCCACTGCTGCAGCACATCCTGCACACTTCCCTGCTTGGAGTGTGACAAGTGAAGGTCAATGCACTGTGACTTGGAACAGAGGGTGCAAGGCCAGTGCACACCTATACCCAGCCAGGGCTCTGCTCATGCATTGTCCAAACCAATCTTCACATGTTACGTGGATCCCAAAGAACTCTGCTGTCCTCAGCTAAGCTGTTAACTTGCCTTAAACAGGGATCTGTCCAGAGAAAGTAGATCCTCCTTGATCCTGGCAGGAGAGGTGGTATGAGGGTAGCTGAGACTTAGTTTCAGCCCAGTTGTTTTAAGAGGTAGATTGTGTCAGAGTGAAATCCTATTATCCCTGCTCAGTTGTTAGGAGAATAAATATGCTGACACTTCTGCTGCTTCTCTAAAGCAATCCAGTCTTAAGCTTTGATCTTGATAAACTTTTCTTAACAGAAAAACTGCTGGCTACGTGGAAGGATGTTGGTCTGGAGCTGAAACCACACTCCTCAGCCGAATGCAACTTCTGTAGACGACCCCTACATTTTGAAGTGATGAGTGAACGAGAACGAGCCTACTTCAGTGGCATGAGCAAACTAGTATCAGTTAGTGCATGAAAGTAACAGTGTTAGTTGTTGTCTAGCTCTAGTATCAAGTCAGTAGCATTTTTTAATTGCTCAAGTATTTTAATTGTAGCTGAAACACTATGCTCTGAAAATAAATTTCTAGAGCCATGATGCCCAGTTGTGTTTGTGTGCTTCTCTGTGTCCCTTCCATAACTGGAACTGAAGTGTCAGGGGGTGGGAGGGCATTTGATGGAAAAAACAGCACTCTACAGCTTAATGTCCTTCAGCTGAACGACTGCCTGTCCAATGACTATGCCCAAAGAACTTAGTAGTGCTTCCTGCATGGGATTTATTTATTATGAAAAGAGAAAAGAGCTTCTGTGGGGTATCTCCCTGAAAGCCTTTGAAAACATGTAGGTATAGTACTGCATGCCCACTAAAGCACCTTAAAAATGTATGAGTAGCTTGCTCTCGTGTTGTGGGAGGCAGGCATTGGGAATGGGTTCTGCTAGATGTTCCTCCTTTGTGGTTTTGTGCACAAGCATTCCCCTTCTGGCATTCACTACTCTGAGGAAGAAGGATTGCTAATGGGATTAATTAAGTGGTATTTTCTGACTACCTGACAGAAAACCAGGGTGGTGGTGTGGCAGGGGCTGGAAAAGGAAGGTGTGTTCACTGCTCCAGGTGGTCAGTGCAGGTTGGCTCTGGCTGTCTCTGTCGGTCTGCAGGAGCTGCTGTTCGGTGCACTCAGACCTAGATAGGTGTAAAAACTATCAGCAAGCAATTTAATAGTTCAGGTGTCTGAGAAATCATTGTAGGAGAACATCACTTCTCCCCTTGCAACCCTTCTGAACCCTTAGGCTTGTTAACACCCAATTGCCATCCTATTTCATGCTTTTGGTGAATAGCAAAGGCCTGCTTTGAACAGGGGGAAGTTATTCTGTGGGTAAGCACATGGACTCAGAGGTCAGTATTGGTGTGAAGTCAAGCAGAGCACGGAGCTGCTCCTTGCATGTGCAGGCACGTCCAAGAACTGCTCCAGTGGCTTTCACAAGCCCCTGAACAGCCACTCTGTCCCAGGGACTCTTGTTTTCTGGCTGTAAGGAGCCACCCTGGTACTTCCCCCTGCTGTCACACTCACACGTGTGCTGTGAGGCTCCCTCCCACTAGGGATCCATTATAATATCACAAATAGCCATGGGTTGTGGAGATAGAATCCCAAATTAAAGCAAAATCATCAGCTGGAAGTCACCAGTTGCTTAAGCATGTACTGAAGCTATTCTCAGAAGAGTTCTTATAAAACATTTGACTTCCCAAGTAGTCAAGCTACTTTTTAAAGGCCCTTTTCCAGCCCACCAAGGGGCTGCTGCTGCCTCTGCCACGTGCAGGTGTTCTGGAGAAGGGAGGTATGACCCACCTGTCCTTGCTATGACCCATTCATGGCCCAAGACTCAATGACTATGCATCACAGAGCTCTTCTCATTATCTTTTAGGTTATGTTACTACATTAACTGGAGACATGAAGTAAAAAGCCACAGCTCCTCCATCAGCCTCTCCCTAGGACCTTGTCCCCAGCACCACAACGTGCCAGCAATGTCATTGCACACTCTGGCAACAATCAGTGAACAGCTGTAAGCAATCAGTGTGTGTGGGAGACAACACAACATGTTGACTCACATATGGCCATGTTCTGATAGTACCAGGTCACTGGCATTTCCATTTTTTTTTCACTGAAAGCTTTCAGAATTGGCCCAGTCCATTTTACAAACCAGTTAATAAGCCCAGTTTTTCTTCCTAGTTTTTATAACAGCAACTCAACACTTTGTACTACCGCAGAGAAGAAATAAGACATAGAAAGGTACCAGCAATCAGAAATCTTCAAAGTTCCTCCAAATCAATCACAAGAGAGAACCAAACCTCAGGATTCAAACCTGGCAACCTTTGAAATGACAGGAACACGAATAACCTCGGCACGTGGCAGTCAGTACCTCCACACCTCTTAACATCAGCTGTGACAAATTACCTTTAGCACTGGTGTTGGCAAGCAAGAGTGTGAAAGCAGAACCAGGGCACAGCAAGAGGCCAGCAGATGTCCATCATTTAACTGCAAAGGAAAGATAAATCCAATGGCACATTGAAAGGATAAATTATCCCCAGTGAAAAGGACAAAGAAATAAAAAATAAACACATATTGTTTCCCAGCAAATAAAAATTGAATGGGGTGTTGCATAAGTAGGGATAAGCTATGTAAACTTTAGTTTGGTTCCTGGAAAAAATAATAGAGGAAATAATCAGTAAAATATGTTTAAAGTCAGACAATGGCAGTGACAGAGTGAGGAAGCAAGAATGCAGCCATAAAGCCATGGCTAACATTTGTCTGGGGCAAAATAATTCATCTAGTTGAATGTTGCCTAGCCCTAAACTCATACCCTCCTCCATTTCCCAACCCATTTGCACAACAGAGAAACCCCAGGTGCTGCAGGAGCAGCAAAACCATTCCAAGTGCAAGCAGGAGCACGTGTTCCCCATTGCTGGGAGGAGGCTGCAGGAGGCTCCTCTTCCCACCGCGGCCAGGGGCGTTACTAACACCACCAAATTCACCGCTCTGGTGTCCCTGATGCTTTGCCCCCATTTCTTTTGGGACACGCCCCTTGCACTGCACCCCGGCCTGCTGCCAGCAGCTGGGATGGGGGATGTGTGTGTGGGTTGTTGGGGCACACATTGGCACAAGGCAGCAAAAGCCTACTGCAAGGTAGCCCCTGGCCCAGAGCTGCTAGCCCAGCACCAGCACAGCTGGACTTCTGGTTATTTAGGATGTTCTGTGCCCCAGCCACCCTCCAGCTTGATCCCAAACCCTCATCATCCCCAGGTTAGGTTAGGCACCCTCCTCTCCACCCAGACCCCCAGTCTTGCACAGTCCCAAGGGGGCTGATCCCAGATATCCTTACCCCCACAGGCAAACAACCTTACACTCCCTGCTGTTCCTACCTGCTTCCTGCCATTCCCCAAGGGTTGTGGGCAGGGCACAGAGCTCTTGAGAGGGCAAGGGCTCATCTCCCTTTCCCGCAGACACCTGAGGTTTCACAGCCCAGGTGCCAACTACTCTTAATTCACACATTCCGCTTACAACCAGGTGTAACTTTTTTGCAGCCCCTCTGCTTCAGCTCTCACAGGAGCAGAAGCCAAAAGGAGTTAGCTCCTCTGAGATTTTGACCTTTCCCACCTGGGAATCCCATAAGGAAAAGCATCATGGTGTTACCATTTACCCTGCAGCTCGTTTGCTGTGGAGCCCATGAACCTTTGTCTGTGAGTCTTAAAAGCCCTGAGCACTCGGGCTGGCTGTGTGGGTGTTCAGCCACAGCCCCCTGCAGCTGCCCCTTCTATCTGAAGCGGGTGTCCTGCTGTCCCCTGCCCAGCCAGGCAAATGCCATGTGCCCTGAGGTGGCACAAGTCACTGCTGACCAAATGTGGGATCCCAAGCATTGCCTCAAACCCCAGATCTCCGGCAACGCAGCAGCCGAGATTTTAGCTCAAACCTTAAAGAGAAGCTGGGACAGGAAAGGAGGGCATGAGATGGAAAGAGATGGGGGACATGAGATAGGATGTGAGGGGACAGGTGATAACAGAAGAAGAAGGAGTGGAAGTTGGAGGATGGGCTGGAGGATAGGATAGGACACAGAATGGGATGGGACAGGATGAGATAGGATGGGAAGGAAAGGTGCCCAGCCTTTGGGCTGCTCCTGGCCGTCTGTCCCATGACCATGCACCACGGCCCTTTGGCACGGGGGGCTGTCACCTCGGATGGCTGCACTGGCAGGGGGTGGGACAGGTGGGAAAAGGGGCACAGCCCTCACTCTCCCTCAATATTTGGGCAAGTTAAAAATTACCGAGCACAGAAGGGGAGCAAGATCAGAAGGAGAAGGGTGACTCAGCTTGTCAAATGACTCTGGTGGCGTCAGCCTGGCTTATTAGCATTTACATACACAGGGAGCTCTCCTGCGCTGAGGCTGCTTCCTGCACAGCAGCATCTTCCCTCCTTCTCCTCCTCCATGTCAAAGGGAAACTGATTCAGGGTTGGGTTTTTTTGCATTAAACCTTTTCTTAAAAAACGTTTTACAGCTGGCTTCGCAGATCTTTCATCTCATCCTGGGCATGGAGGGTAAAGCTGAGACACAGCAATGCCCTGACCTGGATGAGGAGTGAGAGGATTGGGAGCCTGGGATGCAGGCAGACCCCATTGAATTCCTAATTCTTCTCTTGGCTCTGTATCCTTCTGCTTTCCCACCCCAGGGCCAGGCAGGAATTAACTCCAGGCAAGAGAACAGCCCCAGAAGCAGCTCTGCAACCTTGCAAAATCATCACCAGCCATTAAAACAAGGAAAGCTGGGCTGAGCACGGATACTGCCTCCTGCAGCTGGCTCTAGCTCTGGGCATTGCTGGAGTGTAAAAATCTCTGCCAGGCATTACACGGCTGTGCCAGACCCCTGGATTGCAGCGGGGATGTCCTTCAAGGTGGTGAGGGCTGGACTGAGCCAGGGCAGGTGGGCTGTGAGAGTTGCTGGCTCCTGGCTCACCATGTCCGAGCAATTTGCTTTGCAGCTCTGGAATCCACAGCTGCTAAATGCCCAAACACAGGGAACCCAGGGGATCTCCAAAGAGCATCAGACTGTTTTAAAAATACTTTATTCTTTAGAAAATACAGCGTTCAGTACAGTGTGCTCTGCTCCCCCCAGCTTCAACCCCCTGACTCCGCCGAGGCCAAGGCAACATCGGCACATTGACCGCCACAGCTGGAAAGCAGAGGGCAGGTTTCACTGACCCCTCTTCCATCCTCTCAGGGAGGCAGGTAGCTCTCGAGCCCTCGCTGGTACCCAGCAGCAAGGTGCTCTCCCCCCAAGCCCCCAGTGCAGCCCAAATCACAGTGCCAAGCTCAGACCATGGAGCCGACGATGGCCCTTGGTGGCTGGGTACGTCCCCGGGGGCACACAGGGGCTGTCATGCTCCCCCACACAAGGATTTGGGGTAGCCCATGTGATTATTGAGACATGGGGCTGCCCCAGACCAGAGACCCAGCTGAGAACCTGGGGGGTAAGGTAATGGTGGGGGCTGGGGAACGGGGAGTGGGGGACCAGGGCTCAGGAACCCCTCAGCTCCCATCCTGAACAGGGATAGGGCTGAGTCAGGGCTGTAACAGCTCCTTCTGAGGGGGAAAACCTTACTGGGGCAGTTCAAAAAGGGGATGCAAACATCACCCAAAGGCAGAGTGACCTTTCTCCAGGTCCAGGCTGAGCTCAGGACTCAGTGGGGAATTTCCACCTCCTGCTGCCTGGCTCTCTGCAGGGAGAAACTCCCATCCCACAGGAAGCAAAGCCCACCCCACAGGGGGTCCTGCCCACACCCTGAAGGGGTGCGGGATCGCTCCAGGCCTGGGGCAGAGGGGCCGTTGCACACCAAGAGCAGGACAGGGGAACAGAGTCTGGAGGCTGGGGGAGCAGGGAAAGAAGCATTTTCTCTTTTCAAACAGGAATCCCCAACGCTACCCCCTTCCCTTTGCATAGAGCAGCTTTCAGGTGAGCGTGTCCTTCAGTCACCCAGGGGACACTGAGAGCAGTGGCTGTGACCCTGAGGGGGACAGGAGCAAGGCTGGGGACATGGCTCTGCTGCTCCTGTCCTCCCCCCGCAGCCCCGGGGCTTGCACAAGGACACAGGAAAAGAAACACCGACAACCCTGAACCCTCCCCATCGCTCTGCCCCCAGGTGCAACAAGCCATCCAGATGTTTAAAAAAAGGAATGAAATAGGAAAAAAAAAGGGGGAAAAAAAAAAAAAAACCAAGGCTAAGATGGAGGGAAAGATCCCCAGGTCAGCGGAGAGGAAGGCGGGAAGCGCCGCAGGGATGGTGTCCGTTCGCCGCCGGCCCCGCGGGATCTAACTGTCCTCGCCGTTCTCGCCCGGGCCCTTGATCAGCCGCTTCTGTCCCCGCTTGCCCACGGGCCCCTTGGGCTTGGCGAAGGCCTGCTTGAAGGCGTGCTGCTTGGGGTGCACCTCCTCGTACAGGAACTCGGCCGTCAGCTCCGCTCCGTCATCGATCTCGATCTGCGCCCGGCAACGGGGGCTTAGCGGCTCCCTCGGGATTTGACGCCCACCTTTGGGGCACCCAAATGCCCCCAAGCTCACCAGAGGGGCTGGACCACGGCTGCAGCACAGCAATGCCCAGCTCCATCACCTCTGGGGGGGCTCGCACTCACCTTCTTGGCTATCTCCAGGCAAAACTCCTGCTCCACAGTGTCCAGCAACCGGCTCTTGCAGCTGGAGTAGAGCATGCGCTCCTTGATGCTGCACTTGTACCCGGGCATGGAGTAGATAAAGACTGCGAGAAGAGAGCAGGGCTTGCCCAGGCCCATGGCCAGGGAGCACCGGCTGCATCCCACCCTGCTCACGGCTTTTCCAGCCCCAAGAATCCCAGATAACATCCAGCAACAGAGGGTGAGCCATCCCATCCATCACCGCTCCCAAGTCTCCCCTGCTACTCCTGCAACACCAGAGGAAACCAAACTGCCCCCACAAATCCTCTGTGGCAGCACCCAGAGACCTGCACTGCACGTGGCACCCAAGGGCTTGCCAGCACCCACCACGGGAGGGAACTGACTCAAGGCTCCCTGATGCACCATCCCTATCCCCATCCCTGCTTGCTCCCCACATGACCAACTGTCCAGGGAAAACAGGGATTGGCACAGGCTCAAACCGGCCTTTCCCAGTGCCGAGGCTCTCACCAACAGACTCCAGGTAGTCTCCCTCGTGTGAGTGCTTGTACAGGAAGAAATGGTAGCGAGCAGAGTCCTGGGGGATCCTCTTGGGCAGGTCAGCGATCTCGGTGGGGCTCGTGTGCACCAGGTCGATGGTCTCCCGCTCCAGATCCAGCTTCTGATGGACAGAGGGGACAGGGAGCAGATGGGAGTGAGAGACAGCAGCAGGAGGTGGGGAGTGGGGCACACAGGAGCCATGTGAGGGACCTACCAGCTGGATGTAGTTGATTTTCTTCTGCTTGAGAGCCTGGATGGCTTGCTGGGCATCCAGCTGCAGGGGGAAGGCCAGGCCCTGCAGCGTCTGGTGCTTGCTCTCCACGCTGATCTCCGTCTTCACCTGCGGATAGAGACCACCTCGAGTGTCAGAGCACAGTGGCAAAGGGTGGGGAAGGGAGAAACAGGAAAACCAGCTGGTTCTGCAGCTAAAGGCTTCTCATCCAAGGAGCTGTCTACCTCCTGTCTCACAGGGACCATGGCATTAAACCACCGAGTCAGCCAGCCTCAGGATGGTGGTGCTTGTCACCATCCCACCTCTCCAGGACATCACCCGGCCCCAGCCATGCACCCCCACACCCCCCTGCTTCACTCTCAGCAAAGACCAGCTCAAAACCAACATCTCCCAGCGAGTCCCTGGCAGGATGCTGTGACCAACACTGGCATGTGTCCTCTCCAATCATCTCCGACTGCAACCTGTGGGTGACAGGGGAAGCCCTGAAATCACAGCACTCAGCTGGGCACCCCACCCTCCTCAGTGGGTTTAACTGCAGCAGACAGGCATTCCCTCCAGCACTGGAGCTGGGGATTGGAGATCCACAGCTCAGAAAGATCCCAGCCGCTGTTCTCCCCACAACCCCTACAAGACAGAGGCTGCTGGCCGTGTCTCGAGCAAACCCCCTAGTCCTGGAGACCGAACCCCACTTCAGAAAGGGGAGAGAAAGTGACTGCAGAGACATCACATCGCTCCAGGTGCCTCCATCCAGCCGCAGCGGGGGTCCCTGATGGGACTGGGGGAAGGGGCAGGACGCGGCGGGCACACCATACCTCCTCGGGGTCGGGGTACTCTACCAGCGATGGGCAGCAGCAACAGCCCCCCACCATCTGCCACAGAATACAGGGAGATGGTGTCACCCCGATAGCAGAGGAGCCCCTCCCACCTCAAGACCCCCTCCCAGGGAAACACTCCAGCAACACTATCCCAGGTGCTCTGCAGTGAGCGTGGGTCCCTTTCCTTTGGGATCGGTTTTGGGGATTTTGGATACAGGCCAACCTTTATGGTTTTTTTTCTTTCTTCATTTCCCTCCCCCTGACAGAGAAAAGGAAGAGAAGTCAAGGCATGCCAAGAGAAACACAAGAGTTGGAGCTGACATCTCAAAACCACTCGGCAGCAGCAAAGTGGGTCTTGTTACAGGCTGCCCTTTGTTAGAGCAGCCCCACGCAGCACCCACACTCTGGGGGGATGATGGAGCCAGATGCCCGGAGCAGAGCATGCAGGAAAACACTGCCAGGAGAAGGAAAAACCGGGCATCAAGCGGGCAGAGCAGCCTACCATCTCAGTGCTCGAGTCTTGGGAACAGGAGTCCTGCGAGCGTGGGGAGAGGAGACACACTGTCAATGGCACCCGGCGCAGGGATGGGGGATCTCGTGTGACAGAAGGAGGGGTGGGGGACACACGGATCCGCCAGGAGGAGGGAGCTGTGCCACCTCTCTGCTGGAGGACAGGGGAGGCTGATCCCAGTGATGTGGGCAGGGAGAGCAGCAAAAAACAACACAGGAGATGCCAGTGCTGGGGAGGAGCGGGAGGGAGATCCTGGGCAGCCCCGAGCCCGGGCATGCAGGGTCTCCACCGACATCCCTGTGCAGAACCCATCCCTGCTCCATCTCCTCCTGGCTCTCCAGCCAGGGTGGCCCCAACCCAGGGTCTGGAGGAGTTCCAGCACTTGCAGCAATAGGTTTTGGGCTATCCTCCACCAAGGAGCATATACAGAAGGTGTGGGAGGAAAAATATGCCCAAGCTTCTATCCATGCTAAGCATCCTGGAGGATGAGCAGGGTGTTAATGTGCAGCTCTTGGGAAAGGGAAATAATTGCTCAGGTGGGCACAAAGTCCAGCTGACCTCCAGCTCTGCTGTCCTACCATCCCCCAGGGTGCTGAGGCACCAGCAAGGGCCTGCGGGCAAGCGCCCAGGGATTCAGGACACACACAAGCTCAGCTGGTCCCACCCTGTGGAGAGGTGCAGCACAAGGACATCACCACTGCCAACACCTCCAAAGCCCCAGCTTTCTCTGCCATAAAGGTAAGGAGACTGGCAGAGTTATGGTGGGACCGTAGAGACCTTGGCTCTGACACAAAGCACACTCAAGTCCAAAAACACCAAGAGATGGGAATTTGTCCCATCAAGTCCCCCTTATACCTCTGTATTTTCTACTCCTTCCCTTTTCAAAAACATTAAAAACTAGCTGCCTGAAACACTCCCCAGGGCACAGCCTGGGAGCAGTGCATGGGACGGATGAGCTGAGAATGTGCTGCACCCCAGCCTCCCAACCTTGCCAGCAGCAGCCTTGCCTCGGAGGTTATTTTATCTCCTTTTCTTTAGGTTAGATTTTCTCCCTCTCTTTCCTCCCTCCTGGCATGGTGCTGACCCTGCCTAAGGAGCATTTCTCTGTCTTATGGCAAAATCCTCATGAAAGGATTCTGGCGAGGCCTCTGCTCTACCCACCAACTCTGCGGGGCAGCTGTGAAGGACATCCCCACCTTTGGCCCCTCTCAGTTCTCCTGCCTCCTCCCCCAGCTCCAAAGCTGCCTTCCTCTTCCCCAAGGGCCCGCCAATGGGATATGCCCAGCTCCCCCCTGCCTGTGTTTCTGAACCTGCAACGCTTCTACAAAGACTCCCCAGTCGTGGGTGTTGAGCTCAATGCCAAATTCGAAGCTGTTTCTTAGCCCACGGTCTGCTGACAACTATCAGCTCAGTAAAGCTGGCATTTTCCAGCTATTAAAAATATATATATATACACATAAAGCAGGTGGCAAATTTCCATGAGCTCCCACCCAGCTGTCAAAAAGGGGGTTAACTCACAACATCACTTCTGTCCATCCAATCCTCAAACCACAGGGAAGGCTTGCCTCATGCAGCCTAAAACCTGCTTTCCCAAAGGCTGGGCAGCTCCCTGGGGGATGTGCAAACCTGAGCCCTTCCTTGCTCAGTGCCAAAGGCTGCTCTGCTGGCCCTGAAGCTGCTGCCCTGCAGCTCTCACCTGTCTTTTTGGGCCATGTTGCTGCCCTTCTCTTCCCATCCCCTCTCTGCACTCATCTGGTGGCTGGGGGGGATCCCAGGCAGCTTCTGCCTGACCAGAAACACAGCCATGTGTGGAGTGAAGGCTGCAAATCTGGCCAGTGTCAACAGCGTGAGAGGGGAGGGGAGTGGGGCCAGCAGCAGCTCCAGGTGAGGGGCACAGCAAAGCACTGGTGGGCCAGTGGCTTTTAAAGAAACCATGTCCCTCGTGTCACTTCTGAAATCCTAATGGATTGGTCCTGGACCTTGCAGGGGCCTGGGCAGACACACAGCAGTGCTGAGGTCAGGGCTTGCCCCAGAGCTGATTCCCAGGTCACTGCTGGCCCTCACCACTTGTTCCCATGCACTGGATCTGCTCCCCCAAACTCAGCTGCCACGTGCAAGCACAATGAACAAGGCTGGAGGCATCACTGTACTGAGCAGGGTGCCAGAGGCTGTGAGCTGCTCCCACACACCCTCCTTGATCACAGCCCTCTGCTTTGTGGGACTCCAGAAACTCCCTCAAAGCTGCATTTACTGGAAGTCCTGAGGTTTCCCACCCTGGGGAGGCCAGAACAGCACCAAGCACCCAAATCATAGCTCCCACTGCCTCCTGCTCTGTGTCCAAGGCTGAGCAGCTGCAACATCAACACAGAGATCCCTTAGCACGCCCAGCACTTGGCTGCTTCCCACCTTTAAATCCACAGGCAAAAATATATCCATCTTCATCTCTTTCTAAATGTCAGTGACTCTTCCCTCTGGCCCAGGCTGACACAGGAGACCATATACCCTTACAATAACCCCCAACAAACCAGACAGCAGCAGCAGCACCTCCAACCAGGAGCTGCACCTCACAAAGGCGAGGGTGGGAGGGAAGGAGAACGAGGCAGATCAACGAGCATCACAAGCACCACTTACCTGGGCCACACAACCCTGCAAGACACCCCAACAGCCTCCCAAAACTACTTAATCCTGCAGCACTGACAAGGTGATGGCAGAGATCACAGAATCAGCTGAGTCAAAAGGGACCCTCAAGGATCATCCAGTCCAGGTGTCCCAAGGTGCCAAACAAGCCATAGAACCACCATCAGCACCTCTCTCTTCTTCAAGCATGGGCATCTCCTCAGATCCCCCAGAACAAATTCTGCCCAGGCCCTCCTGGCTGGGAGCTGGGATAACTCCACTAAGACCCACCTGGTGGAGACCACCCCTCGGTGGCATCTCCCAAATGTCCCTCAACTTTGCCACCTGCAGACGTGCTTTGGCAGGTGGGAATCACCCCCAGACCTGCTTTGACAGGTAGAAACCTCCTGCCTCGTCTGTGCCATTAATTAATGCCATGAGGCTGATTGGCTTCACATCTCCTGATCCATCCATGAGCACCACAGCCTCAGCACAGGCGGAACAGAGGGATGCTCCTCTGGAGAGGAAAGCTTTCCATCCTAAGGGAAATCCCCCCATCCCAAAAAAATACTGCTTCCAGGTGGTCTTCCCACAGAGTGAGCCCACCCCCTTTTCTGCCTCAGGGTGTCACAGCACCATAGAGGCTGGCACAAGTGCTGTGAAAGGCCACCAGGGAACAATGGTGTCACAGCCTTGTGTGCCCCCAGCCCTACCCTGCACCTCTTCCACATCCTTTCCAGCACATAAGCCCCCAAATTTAGGCTAAGATCTGTATTTCTTGGGACAGCACCCCTCATATTTATAGCCATAAAGGAAGCGTATGGGAGAGAATGCTGCTGCAGCCCAAAGATAAGCCTGAATTCTTCCTGCCTTCCATATCTTCAAACTCAGCTCTGCCTTTTGCTTCAATACCCACAGGTCAGAGACCTGCCTTCAGCCCCAAACCATCTTCTGCCTGTCAGCAGAACGCAGTCCTGAGCTCATGTCCAAGCAAGGGGAAAAAAAAGAGTAGTGTAAATTCCTCTTTATGCTGCCAATTTGACTGTGAGGGTGCTCATCCACCTCGAGAAGGGCAGGAACGGTTTAAATTGCAGAGAGCAAAGTAAAAATGAGTCATCCCTTTTAGCTGAATGCTCACTCCCTGCATCCTTCATCTCTTTGTGCCCAGAGGGCCTCAGGCTCCTCTCCTGGGGCTGCTGGACACCCACCTCTGCTGGACACCCACCTCTGCTGGACACCCACCTCGTTGATGCGGATCTGCTGGAGCTCCTGCTCAGCTGCGGTCAGCGGGGCCGGGGCAGAGCAGGAGGACACGTGCTTCTGGTACCCGCTCAGGGACACGTCCTCCTGCAGACAGAGGCACAGGGCCAGTGTCATGGGTGGCCATTGCTGCAGGGCTGGATGTACCCCCAGCCTTGAGGTCAGTCTGAGCAACCCAGTGAGTCTCGGGCTCCCTCCTGACCAGGAGGATCAACCTCAAGGCTCTTGGATGCCTCCATGCAAATCCCACGCTTGATTTGTCTGTTCTGACCACCCTGCCCCTCCCCAGTCACCCGTGGCTGTGGCAGTGGGCTCCTCTGGCTGTTTCATGAAGCTCACGAGCATGGAAGCGAGAGGGAAAGGCAGAGCCCATAGCCCAGGAGCAGCAGAGGGACCCTGGAGCAGAGCAGGGATGCTCCCTGGCTTCCACCAGCACCAGAGGCCCCTGCAGGACTGACATCCAGAAGGCCCTGGCTGTGCAGCTCCCTCTGCCCATGGAAGAGAAGGAGAAACCTCCATCCAAGGCAGGGATAACCCCGGCGTGGAGGCAGCTCTCACTGCTGGAGTGACACTGCCACCACCTGGCACCACTTCTCCCACTCAGCATAAAGCTCCACATCTTGCAGCCTTCCTCCCACCTCTTCCACGCTCTCTGTCACAGACCACAGCCATGCAGGCAGGAGAAAGGGGCCACCCAGGGAGCCGTGTGGAGGACCAACACCCTGCTGTTCCCCCACCAAACACCAGCATCCCACATCCCACCACCCACACACTGAGCTCCGGGCAGGCAGCTGAAGCTCAGGGTCAAACCCAAAAGGCTGCCCAGGACCCACCACCGTACCTTCACCGTGCCAAACATCTCGTCCTTTATGTGCCCCCCGCCAAACTCCTTCTTCACGGTGGCTCTGGTGGCGGCGTACAGCATCTTCAGCCGCACCTGCCAGGACAGGGGTGCCAGTGCTGTCACACAGGGGCACCAGGGACTGCAGAGGTGCCCAGAGCTCACAGCCACCACCCCACCACAGGCTCCACACACCTCAGCTTCTCCTGGGAGCACCCCTCTAGTTTCCAGCTCACTGATTTCTAATGGCAGCATCCCTAAGTAGGGAGCAGCTGGGAAAACCCACCAGCACTATTTCCGGGGCTGCAGCCTTGCCAAGAGCTGCCCACAATCCAACAGTTTATTCCATGCTTTGCTTTCCAGTCCCTGAGCTCCTGAGCGCCATTTCCCACCTGCACCTGGGTTAGAGGAGGCACAAATACCACCAGAGCCACTAAAAAGTGACTTTTGCCTTTGGCACTTCTATTGCACCATTCTGCAAAATGCAGGGACTTTGGCAAGTGCTCCTGGGCACGCTGTGCTCCTGCAGTGAGAGCCTCTGTGGTTTGTTGAAAGATAGACATATTTAAAATAGATATATATATTATATATTATATATTATATATTATATATTATATATTATATATTAGTGTATATATATTATATATACACGTGTATATGTACATGTACACATGCACAAATATATACATGCATATGAAATTACATGTGTCACCTGTATACATGGTTTTTTATATGTGACCAGTGCATATATTAATGTGGCAGCAAATCTATCTAGCCTATACATCATACTAAATATATAAAAATATATATAGGTGTATATGTATATAGACACACACAATGTATGTACATATATATACACACATAAATATCTATCTAGAAGACAAGCACACGGGTTAATACATCAGTAAATCTCAGGCCTGTTACAGGGACATGCTCAACAGGATGGCATTTTCCAAGCTGTGCCACTGACATCCTCTAAACCTGCTTCCCATCCAACCAGCCCTTTTGTGCCCACTCTCCAACAGCTGATTTTGGAGCCAGGCCTGGAGAAGGGCTGGCAGCCAGTCTGCATCAGCCTCAAGCAGAGCAGGGACAAGCTGGAGGCAAATCAGTGTCAGCGCCAGCTCTTCCCAGCAATGGCAAGAGCCATGGTGGGATGTCTCCACCCTGGTCCCCGCTCTACATCCCAGCCTCTCCACCTCCTCACTGCAGCACTACAAAGAGGGCAAAGACAAAGTCCCAGTGTATCTCTCTGTGTCTTAAAAAATTCCCCATCCCCACGGCAGTCTCCATTTCTCAACCCAGGCACAGCAACCGAGGGTGTTAAAGCTGCTCCTCAGCCCCAGGCTAAAGTCCCCTTGGCCAGCACCTCCTCCCCCCTGCACCTCCCCCAGCACATCCCTGTCCCCAGGCCGGCTGCCAGGGGCAGGAGCTCACCGGGGAGCTGTCGGGGGACCAGGAGATGAAGAGCCACTCGAAGCCCTGGGCGTTCTGGCTGTCCAGGCGGTACAGGACGTAGCAGGGCTGCTGCTCGTCCAGCAAGGGCAGCACCAAGGCATCGTAGTCGGCGTCCCAGCGCCGGGACAGCTCTTTGTGGGCTCCCAGCACGAGCTGCTCTGCAAGGAGAAGACAGGGAAGGTGGTGTTAGACGAAGGCAAGGCTCACCTTGCAGGACCAGGTGGTGGCTCACTAAGGGTTCACTGCAGCTCCAGCACCAACAATGATGCTGTATTGCAGAAAAACAAATCATGACCTCGAGTCTCATGCAGGAGTGTACACTCCCAGGCATGACCCCCCAGGAGAGGCTGTGGGGCTGTGGCTGCTGTGGAGGGCTGGTTTTCTGCCAGCCTCCTGTCAACCAATTCCTCCTCTCCTGTGTTCCTCACCAGCAAGGTCTCCTCCCTGGTGACCACCTGAGGCCTCCTTCCATTCTGCTCCCTCCAGCTCTGCAGTCCCCAACCATCCCTCCTTTCTCACAGACCTCCCACATCCCACCTGGACAAGCTCTGGGGGCACTAGAACACCTCACCAAGGACATGAAGAACCATCAACATTTTGGGTGCTGAGAAAAGTAATGGTCTCAGCAAAATCCAGGATGATGAGCCAGAGCTCTTCTCATTGGATTCCCTGTAACCTCACAGGGGTCAAAATCAGAGCTGATACCCAGAGCCTGTGTGTGTGGGCACCAGGGATGTCCCACAGTTCCCAGCCTGGAGGGGGACCATGCTGCCAGGAGAGCTCCAGCCTCTGGAAGCACCCTGTGTATTTCACACACATCTCAAGGTACTATTTTCAGCTGCTGCACAAGGGGCAGTGGGACTGGGAGCCCTGTGAGCTGGGCACTGCTCAGCTGGGATTTAAACACTGGTGCAGGCATCCTACAGACATGAATCCAGACCCTGGCAAAGGGTCAAGCCAAACTTTGGGATGGCTGGGTGGAAAAGTGGTGTTGCTGGGGATACCAGCATAGGTTGCTGGAAAACAGCCTGTATTTTTATTCCATTTGTAGATGCAGAAAGGTCCGGGGGGAGATTACGGGACTCACAACAAGAAGAGGTGCCAAAGCAAAATGTGCTGGGGCCTCGGACAACTGGCACTTGAGGGCATGCTCGGCCTGGCACGTGCCCTGCCAGCACCTCTGCCCACAGCCCCGCTGCCCACTGGCAGCCACGGAGCCCCTTGGCTGGAGCACAGCCCTCTCCCTCCCAAGCCATTCACCTCAGCAGCTCCACAGCAGGAAAGCTTTTAAGGAAAACAGTTGAGGAATGAAAGGTTTGGGAGGAATTACTCTCACCCCTTCTTCCTACCCAGGCAGGACATTCCCTGTGACAGCAGCCCAGCCTTCCCCTGCCCAGCGCTGCCCTGGCATCTGCCACCACTGCTGAATCCAGTCATTTATGCACAAAGTTGCTGGTTCAGTAACAAGGACAGCAGAGAACAAGGTGCTGGAAATACTTTACCTTTGGCAAAACTACCTGCTTTGAGAAAGAGAAGCTAAAAACCCCAATGTATCCCCAAAACGAACACGAAGCCCTGTGAATGGATTTGTGCATCACAAAGGCCTGAGATCCTGAAGAAACTGCAGGAATTTCGCAAGGCCAACCCCACTGGCAGCTCGAGGATATCTCTGCAAAACAAACCAACACCTCTTGCACAAAGCCATCGGTGCTGAGTCACCCCAGGCTATTCCCGGGCTGTGACTCAGCCGGACCCCAGCCGTGCTGCTGGGAGCTGGCAGCCTTCAACTTTCCCCTGAGCTCTCTGCAGTTCTGCTCAGTCCATTCAGGGACAAATTATCTTCCTTGGGAAGCGTCAAAAAAGGGAAACTCAGAGCAGACACCCTTCAGCAGAGTTATACAGCACTGGCTGTATCAGGCTCTGTTTGCACCAGGAGCTGCTGCTGGAAAAGCAGAGCTGGGAGTGTTTCTGGCCCTCGAGGTGCCCCCAGCACTCCCTGCCTTGCTCTGAAACGCCTCTGCAAGGCAGCCCTGCTGCAGCTCTGGTGGGTGCCAATCTGCAAAACTCAGTGCACAGCATCACCTGTGGGTACAGAAATGCATCCAACAGGGAAATCCACAAAGCCAATCTTGTCCCAAATCCTGCTGACAGTGAGGAGCAGAGCATCATCTAAAAACACACTGGACCACAAGCTGCTCTCATGCCAGGAAACTGCTGCTGAGCCTTGGTGCTCATCCTGCTCCCCTCCTCCCTCCTCCATCCAATCTCAGCTCTTCCCAGTAGCTCTCCAAAGGCAAAATGACCTCAAATTGCTCCCAAAGTGTTGCTCAGCCACAACGGTGGTTTTGGGGATGCCTGGACACAGAGCATCTGCCATAAAGCTCCTTGCACCATCTTCCTCTCCCTTTACTCACTGTCACCTGCTCCAAAATGCCCCAAGACAAATTCCCCACAGGGCACAAGGTGCTGCAAGCCATCCAGCAGAGAGGGAGGCTCCTGTCCCACACCCCCTGTTCAGGCAGGGCAGCTGGCATGTCCTCCCCAGCCAGCTCTGGACACCTCCCTTCCAGGGTGAGCATCCTTCTGTCTGGCTGTGACATCTGCCTGGCCACTCGTTATTGCCCAAAGGTCCTTCTCTGCTGGGTACCACCAGGCTGATGTCCCCTGTGTGACAGAAGAGTGGTGGCCCTGCTGCTGACAACAACACATGGCACAGATAAATAAATCCCATTCAGCCAGAGCAGAGATGGGAAATGTTTTCCACTGGTGATAAAAAGTCTCCCTCGCTGGCATCAGCAGCCACCACCCAAAACCAGTGGCACAAGCCCTAAGCATCCCCAAGTACAGGCTTAGGGACATGCATGACTGATCCTAACACAAACCTGAGTCCCACTTTTTAACAGCAAAAGAAGCTGAGGGCACAAAATTGTTGTCAAAGATGCTCCAAAGAAACAATGCGGATGCTTCATCCCCACAACGATGGGGACCTTGCCAAGGACAAAGCCAACCCTGCTGGGCCCTGCTGCAGCTCCACTGATGTGTCCCATGCATTTCAAGCTCTTCTGAGCAGGACGTCGTGGCCTCTCCAAAGGTCAGGTGGGCTCCTTATGACCACAGGCTCCTTACAACCACATCCACCTCGGTGTTTGCACTGGGGGCCCACCCAAGGGAGGTGGTGACAGCAGCTTGGCAGGGCAGTAATGTCCCCGCTGCTGCCGTGAGGAACAAGTCATTCATATGCAATTGTATGAGGCCGAGGTGATGGAAAACCTACACCAGGGCAGCTCCCCGCCCGCTGGGACCTTCAATCAGTGCTGTGCTCTGCTCACTTACTTGAAAAACGAAGGGGCCACCCAAAGGCACTGTTCCACGGGACAAACACAGGCAAGGCTGGTGCCAGCCCGCATCCTGGGCCAGGGGCAGCCCCAGGGGATGGGATGGGTCTCAGGGTGTGGCAGGCCCTGAGCCACAGAGCACCGCCCTGCCCCGAGCATCTCCTTGCCAGGTGTGGGATGACACATCCAAGGAAGAAGATGCCTGGGCATCACCCCCAACAAAGGTCCCAGGGTCCCTGCAGCAGCCTGTCACGGGGATCCCATAATAAAATATCACACAGCAGCAGCAAAAGCCCCCACAGAGCACCGATCCCAGGCTGGTATTGCTCTGCTGGCAAAGTCACTGCTCCCCAGTGAAGCTGCCCTGGGGCTCCAAGAGCTGCTCACCAGCACACCCAAATTTTGGGCTTGTATTTCAGGTCTGGGTTGCCACATGCCCAGAAGCCCCAGCAGCGTTTTCCTTGAGGTTTCCAAAAACACAAGCTGGCACCACAGTGGTGAAGAAGAAAGGAGGAGAGGAAACAGAGAATAGACAGAGTGTAAATCAAAGCACTTAAAAATGGGACTTACCGTCCTCAATGACGACCTTGATGAGCCGAACTGAACCATTTCGGGCTTTGGCAAAAAAGTCCCTTAATTCTGTGGTGGCTGAAAGAACCAAAAACATTGTGATCAGATTTAGCAATCAAAGCAGCTGCTGGGTTGCTCAGTGACTGACCAGAAAGCAGACCAATTTGGCAGGATAGAAATTTAAAACTTAAAAAATAAAAAAATTAAATCTCCGGTGCCAAAAAAATGATAATAAAAAATAACAATAATACAAAACCCGAAAAGCTGGGAGAGAAGTGCTGCGTCTCCCTGAGGCATCAGAGTTAAATAGCAGCTGGGAGCACATGTGATCCAGAGAACTTGATACTTGGCCTGGGTGAACATAATCACCCAAATTTAGACGATGGCTTGGCCAGTGCAGGCAGGGAGAGCTCAAGTGACAAGTTGATTTGCTTTACAGAGCGGCAGGGTTGGCATAGCCGGGGTGGCTGGAAGATGCCCTGACAGGCTGTGACGTCCTGGGCTTGTGACACATGGCGGGATGCTGCTCCCGAGCAGCTGGGAACCAGCACAACTCCAGACTGGAGATGCTGGTTTGAAGCTGAGCCCGTGGGGAAGGGAAAGGCAACAGCCCCAGGGTTTTGCTCCGGAGCCAGCAGGGCTTAGGTTGCAGAAGGCTTTTGGGAAGCGTTTCAGGGAGCGTTTCTCCTCACCCCGCTCCCTGAGCACCAGGCAATGGCAACCCATCTTCAGCATCCTACCAGGAGGCAACTGGAGGCACTGGATATTGAAGGAGCAGCCCACAGCCAGCACTGGAGGCTTCATCTGCCCACCCTGGAAGCATCACTGGCACAGAGCTCCCCATCCCACCAGGGACACGCTCCGTGTGAACGCAAAGCCCAGGAGATGTGGCTCGGAGGGGCCGACCCCCCTGACAAGGATCATCTCCCCGCCCAGCTCCCCCTAAAGCCCCTTTGGTTACACACCCAAGCCCTTTCCTGGATGCAGCCGTGCAGCAAAGGGGGCCCTGTGAGCTCAAAGCTGCTGTGCTCGTTAGAAATACTCAAGAAACTGGTGTTGCAAAGATCAGAGACCTGGGCAGACGCCCCTTAGCCCACACCAGGATCCGTGCTCGGAATCTCCACCAGCAGTGCCCCCGTTCCCCGTGCTTTGCTGTGCCAGAACAGCCAGCAGCAGGAAGGAACCTGGAGCCCGAGAGCATCCACAGCTAAGGCACTTGGCACAGGAAGCCATCCCTACAAGGGCCATATCCATTCCCTGCAGTCCCTCCAGCACTGGGTGCCACCCTCGGCACAGTCCCAGGAAGAGCCCCGATGTCACCTGGCACCTCTCCAAGGGACATGGGCAGCCACTGACTGTCACTCAGCGGTCCCCTGGAGGCACACCCTGGGCTGGGGCACTGCCTGCAGCTCCCCCAGCCCCGAGGGAGAAGGAATCCCTGGGGAGCTCCCAGGGAACTCCTGCCTGTCCCCCACAAGTGACATCTCTGCGATGCATCTGCTCCACCAGCCCAAAGCGTGCCCTGGGGAGAGGTCTGGGCAGCCTCCCCTCCCACGGAGAGAAGAGGCACACATGAGGAAGAGCTCCCAGGCTGGCTCCCTGCAGGCAGCAGCTCCCATACAAACCCTGAGATGCCATCCCGACAGGACCTTGCAGGAATGGGCACACAGACACCGCAGCAAAGGCACATCACTCTGTAATGGCATTTTAGGGGACACACAGAAGGTTTGCTGGTGTAATCCCACCACAAGCATGCTCCCTCCATCAGCATCAAGTCATGTAGCTCTCCCAGTTCCCAGAGCAGACCTTCACCTTCTCCCAGTGCCAGCCAGGAGCTCAGCCTGCTCCTGCTGTGCCCAACCAAGGATACTCTGATATTTTTAGCCCCTTTCCCTGTTGAGAGAGGCTGTTTCCTTCCGGCAGCATCTGTGGTTATTGGACACACACAAGGCAGAAGAGCAAGAGAGAAAGAGACATTGATACGCCCAGGAAACCTCGTGCAGGAGACAAAAGCTCCTAACAAGCATTAAGTTTCACCAATTCCTATTACACTGCAAAACTAGGAGAGAATAACATCGTTCTTGCATGTTTCTATAGCATCAGCTTCAGGGAAGAAATAGGAAAGCTCTGCAGCACTAACCAGCTTGCAAATCCCTCCAGTCCGACCCCATCCTTCCCAGAACCCAAGGGCAGGCGGGGGGTCTGGAAAATCAGGAGTCTGGGCAAATTCAACCCTGTAGCCCACTTGGAAGTGCTAGGAGTGCCCTGAAGTATTGGATCAACAGCCGGGGTGATTGGCAGTTGAGTGGTTGACAAGTGACAGCCAAGCACTGGGATCTGTGTGGGCACCAAGGGGTGGAAGGGGATGAGGAAAAGCCTGGATGTTGCCAGAGAAGCCGAGCACACCACAGGAAATACCACAAGGTCTGCTGAGGAGGGAGACTATTTCCAGAGGAGACAGCAGCAAAGCTTTCAATAAAACCTCAGAGGGGGCTTGCAAGATTTAATTCTGCTGAAATTTTTTTTTTTTTTAAGCAATTTTCATTTATATAAAAACACCCGAGTGTCTTCAATGTCCTCTTCTGCCTCTCACAACGCAGAGCCAAGAGCCAGTGAGGAGGGAAAGGAATAAACCAGGGAAGGTTTGAGCACGAGCTCAGCAACTGCTTCATTACGGCATGATTACAACTTAATTGGCACAACAGACTTGGCAAGATGGCTCGTGTGCCTGAAATATTAATGGAGAAGTTCACAGTCGGCTCTGGAAGAAAAGCCAGAGGAGACCTCACCCTGGAGATGGCACCTCATGGCATCCCCTCCCAGGGAGTCTCCAGGACACAACTCAAGGGCTGAAAAATCCCTGTGTGGGGAAACCATAAAAACCAAGGGAAAGGGAGGAGCAACAGGGCAGAGGACTGGAAGGGACCCACACATCCAACTCACCCTCTGGACATGGGTTCCTGGAAAATCCTGGAACAAATAATCCAGAAACAAATCCAAGCTGGGCTACAGCCAGCGTGGATCTACTGAGGCCAAGATGCATGAGATCCCTCATGCTTCCTCCAGCAGAGCCACAGACCTGTGGGTTTCAGGGGTCTCAGCTCAGCTTCTAAATGTCTCCAAGAGTCAGAAGCCAGCTTGGGAACACGGTAGTGGTGAACCTCCATGGCACGGACACAAAACCGCATGGATAACTCACTCGGGGAGGTACCAGAGGTGGGATCAAGCAAGGTGTCCTGGGCACCTGTGGTGGATCCAGGTTTATCCACATTTCCATGAACACTTCTGGCAGCTGCAGTAGTGCTTCCTGCAGCTGTAAGGTGGGAAGCTAGAGGAGATGCAAGTGTGCACTGGAGAAAAATTCACCGTTCTCTCAGGAGACTGGAGAGATGGGCTGGGAAAAAAAGAAATAGGATGAAATTCAACAGGAAGCAAAGTACCATAACTGGGGAAAGGATCGGACACAGGGCAGGGTCCAGCAGCTCCAGAGAAGAGAGGTGGGTCACAAGCCAAGTCCAGGTTAGTCACTTCACGTTGCTGCAGGCAAAGTCATTTGTGACGGCACAAACATGACCACGTTATCTGGTGCTGACAAGGCTGCAGGCACAGCACGAACAGCACACCCAGCCTCAGCATCGTGCAAGGAGCAAGGCACAGCACAGACAGCACCTGTGCCAGAGGGCACAGTGTGCAGGAGCCCAAAGGAACTGCAGCTGGTCAGCCCAGGGAAGAGAAGAAAAATTATGAACAGCTTGTACTGGTTTTCCAGCCAGAAACATCAAGACCCACCTTGGCATTTGGGAAATCTCATGACGAGGGTGACCAAACCCTGGGAAAGACACCATGTCTCTGTCCCTGCCCTGAAAAACGGATGTTGCTGCTTTGAGGCAGCGGGAGCTCAGTGGCATCTGAGGAACCTTCTGGCCTTTCTACAAGGCAGCCCTGCTGTCGACCCTCCTGGCAGACCTGGTGGGCACTCACACCCGTGCCTCCTCAGCCCAGAATCGCCTTCAGCCACCAAGTCGTGCAGCACCTCCCTCTCCCACTCGTTTGTAGGCTGCAGATGAGTTGTCCCCTGTTCACGAGCCACCTGCACCTAGCAGCCTGATAGCAGCATGTCCCAGGGCCCCTTGCCCCACACAACCTCCCAGCCCAGTGCCACCTGCCACTCATTTGGGATGGAGGGCTGAGCAAGGCCAGCTCGTGACACTGGGGCACCAAGCCTGGGCAGCTCACGGTGTGGCAGGGAAGTGATGGTTGGCCAGCAGTGGCCTTCAGGTGGCCCTGACCCCGCAGGCAAACTGCCAGAGGAGAACTGGAGCTGGTGGGGGGAGGGCAGGACGCTGCCCCCCCTCTGGCAGCACTGAGCAGGCACAGACCAAAGCCTGAACCCCCCACTCAGGGAGCAGCAGGGCAGCCAGATCCTTGCACCTGCTGATAGAAGTGCTGTTTGCAGCCAGAGCAGGCGCTGCCCCGTGCTGGGATGTGCCCGTTTGGGTCAGTCCCCGGGAGATTTCAGGGCCGGGCTCGAAGCATCGCGCTTGTCTTTAACTGCTGAACGATGCTGCTTGCGGGTACCACCGCTGTTGCCAAACGGAGCCTTTTTCTGCTGTTTACAGCCCAAATTAGCTTCTGTGAGCAGAGTTGGGCTGCAAGGAGCCCGGAGGGGGAGAGAGGCAGCGATGACAGCCGTAGCCACAGCAACGGCCACTCTCTCCCTGGGGATGCCAGGGTGCCAGCGGAGCCGCCCGCGCAATCCCCGGGGAAGCACCGCGGGGACGGGGATGGAGGCGACAGCCACGGCGTCTCCCCCGCATGTCCCCTCCTCCAGCCTCTCGCCCACTTGTTGGGGCAGCAACAGGTTTTCGCGTGTTTGACCCATCCCAATCGCCCCCAGGCAGTGCCCAGCTCCCGGATCAATAATACATGCCCCCTGAAACAGATGCCTCTCTCAATACATCGAGTCACCTTGCCCTCCCGACGGGAAACCCGAGCCTCCGGCCATCAATCTTTCATTCCCTGGACATAATCTTCAACTCGATGCGACTGCAAACGGCTGCTTCCCTTTCACTGTCCGGGGCACAGCGTGCCTGGGATGCAACAGGGAAACTCAGCCAAAAATCCGGCCACAAACCCAGGCAAAACTTGTCCGAGGTCCAGGGATGATGCTTGGCCAGAGAGAAGTCAAGATGCTGATGAATAAAACATGGTTATACCTGCATTACCCACACTTTCCCTGCCCAGACAGCTCTGCCCCGCTCCTGGTCTGGGCATCCAGGAAAGGACACAACTGCAACAGGCACAAAATAGCTTTTGCTGCTGCTAAAATTCCTTCTTTTCAGCCCATCCCAGTGTAACTCCTTTACCCAGTGCCTGCTCAACTCGCTTGCTGCAGAGAGCTTTTCTGCCGATGGACACGGATGGCCAGTTTAAGCAGTAAGAGGATTTTATTTCTCACCATGGAAAAAATAAATATGTCCTTGCAGGGAATCTTTTCTGAGGAAAAAAGCTACAGTTGTCAGAAGAAAATAGAAAAAAGGGAGTGGGGCAGGGGGAGGGAAAGGGAGCAAGAGGGGAGACAAGGAAAGGTTTTCTCCCAATTTTCTGTGGGGCTAGACTGTACTCCTGCAAGATTTCACACGGACAGCTCCTGCTCCTCAGTGTGAATCCTGCCCGGAGACTTTCAGCCACCTGCCTGACACCGGACATTTGCTTCTCAACACCTGGTTTTCCACGTGTGCCCAGGACCAGTCTTGTCTGCACTTTGCCACCTCGGATTGGAGTTATTTGTCCCTTCCTCGCTCCAGGGTAGGCAGCACTCACCCTGCAGGCAGCATCAGCTGGATCCTGGGGCAAAGTGGTGGTGCAGCACACATGGTCCTTCCTCGCCTGCAGAAGCTGCTGGGTGCTGTTCCTTTCCTCTGCCCAGTAAAGTCACCAGCAGAGCACTGGTTTGTGCACTGGAGGGGGCAGGCACCCAGGGACAGACCCATGATCTCATTGCATTTAGTCTCTCACTGCACACCTTCCAAAGGATTTCCTCTATCTCACCACTTTAGGTGCTTGACTTCAAGGGGTTTGACATCTCAGGGCATTTACCTGGTCTTCCACCCATGCTGCCCCTCTGGCCATCCTGACGTGCCATCCACTTGGATATGGGCCATTCCCCCCAGCGGGCATCAACCTCCAAGGTGGCTCCAGAAAAGAGCCTGGGTCTGGCTCCTCAAAAATATCCTTGCAGCAGCCCAGTGCCCTCTGTTCCCCAAGAATAACAGGGGCCACGAACCAGCCATCCCTTCTCCTTCTCCTCCTTCACTGATGGCACCTTGTGACACGCCCCTGGTTAGGGGGTGCCTCCAGCATTCCAAACCTGCCCCCAAATTTGTGCAACTAGGCACCTCAGGAGCCAGTGCTGCCTGCCAGCACAGCCAGAGGAGAGGGGCTGAGGATGTGGTGGATGAGCAGAGAAGATCCTTCTTTCTTCTCATTGAAGAGCCAGGAAGCCACCTGCTTTCCAAGAAGACTTTTGCAGACCCAGCAGCTCCTGGGTCCCACCTCTCTGCTCTTTTTTTACCCATCTGACAGCATTCCTGCCTGTGTGCATCATGGTTATGCTTCTGAAGCAAACATCCATTCCTACCAGATGCTCTCCCAAAGCGAGATCCAGACCTGGGGCAAAGTGGCAGCTCAGCTGTGGATGGGAGCAAAGGTCCTCTCCCATCCCCAGATCTTGCTGCCTCCCCCAGAAAGAGCAGGTACCAAACTCTATTTTTGGGTTGAAGAAACAAAATGCATTTGGTTTCTTTACTTTCTAGATGAAAAAAAATACCCTCTAAGAGACTTTTTCTCTCTACCCAGTGGTCTTCAAAGAGATCCCAGAAGCAGCTGAAAGCAGATGACCTCCCACCAGCATCAAAGTCCTGGTTCAGCATCGCCTTCCCAAGGTTCTAAGTTCAGGCAGCAAATGCTGTTCCAATCTAACGCCACTCAGAGCAAAACAGGGACTGCAAAAACACTCAATGAATCCTCCCAGCTGTAGCTAAAAAGCAGGTTTTCCAGCCCCGGGAAGCCCACAGCACCCTTTGACAGCTTCCAACCGCCTCCCCAGCCTGGCAGTCTCCATGGCAGTCTGGTTTTCTCACCAGCACCTTCCTCTGGTGAGAGCTGCCTGGGATACCCAAAAAAATAATAATTAGCCTCTTACCCCTGCATGAAAGGCTCAGGCCTGATTGCACTCCCTGAACCCATAGCTCTCACTGCCATCGCTTCCCCTCCACCTGTTTCTCCCCAAAAGCCGGGATGATGTGGGAGTGTGGCAGCAGGGGCTGCTCCGGGGGTTCCCCACCACCACGTCACCCTGCTCTCACACAGACCTAGCACAGTGTCAAGCAAAATCCCTCACCAGCTTGTCTGCAACCTCCCCTAAGCCAGCCGTGGAATCTGATCATAACTCCCCCGGGAGCAGATGTCTTCCTGAAAATACAGGAGAAATGGGAATGAAAAAACAGAAAACACTGGGTGCACGCAAAGATAACAGGGCCCCAGAAACCAGGAAGAGGTGGAAAATCCCTCCTCCTCAGCAAACAACAGAGCTCAGCGCCTCAGCAGAGGGGATGAAAGTAGCAGTGGGATTGCTGTTCCTCATTCGATATGGAATCTGCTCTTTGCTGAGCAAACAGAATAATGCAATCACCATGACGGGGTGGGGCAGACTGAAATATCCCAAACCCACCTCGAGGGCTTCCCTTAAAGCCTGGAGCACCCCAGTTGTGCCTCGCAGGTGTTGGAAGGGCAGATTTGCATTCAGAGAGGAAACAGCAGCTTCCCGGAAGAGAGATGGCACAACAGGGCACAGAGAGAGAGCCCAGAGATGTCCAAGACGCTGCAACAGCAAGAGCACCCAACAAAAGCTGTTTTCCATAAGCACAGGGAGGTTTTTACACCACCCCCAGCTCAGGGATCTGCTGCCAGGGCAGAGTCAGGAGGTCCATCCCTACTCTGCACCACAGCAGCTCGTTGGGGGAAGCCGAGTCCCTTCCCCTTTCTCGCTGACAGGGCACGTCACGTCCTACGGGCACCGCTGCCCCACGGTGACTCCCAGCACTGGTCACAGTTTGCCAAGCAGTGGGCAACCAAGGTCAGCGAAGGTCAGTGCTCTCAGAGAGAGCCAAGCTGGCTCACCTTCCCCCCCCCCGACAGCCACAGGGTGCCAGGAAGGACAGCACCAGCAGCACAGGAGCAGCCGGGCATGGACAGTGAGCAACAGGCAGCAGCCCCCTGGGGCACACAGTGCAACAGGCCCTGCCTGCCCAAACCCCACAGGCAGCTCTGCAGAGCGGGGCCAGCACACCCAGAGCTCAGGTGGGTGCTGGGGTCCATCCTGCTGATTTTTAACTTTTTAAATTATTGTTATATTTTTACAAAACAAGGAAGATTTAATTAGAGCCTGAACTTCAGGATCTCAGCTTAAGCCAGAAGCAATAAACCTGAACCCAAATGCCGTCAACCACCAGCTCTCCTGAGCAAAAGCAGGAGAAACATCTAAGCATCACTGCTAGCCACTTCTCAGCTACAGCCCCTCCAGAAGCAACTGGAGGGGAAGGATGTTCTCGACCATGCTGAAGGAACAAGGATGCTCATGCCACGAAGGACCAGCAGGCACAAATTCCCACCCTGGCACAAAGGTGCTAACCGGAGGGAGCTGATGTCCCAGCTCCCCTCCCGGGACACGCTGCGGGGCTGGATTCACACCCGACCGCACAGAGCAGGGCTCCAGGGGCAGCTGCTCTCACATCCCTGCTCGCATATTGATTCGGTTACATAAATTATGCAGCATCTCTACTCCTGATTAATATTGCTAATTGAGCTGGCAAGGCGGGGGGGCAGGAGGGAAATACCGTGAGGACACACAGTCAGTCATGCACCAAGCACACTCAGAAATTCAAAAGCCGTCGTGTCGGGGTGCTGGCTCGGTCCTTTGGGGAGCGGGCGGAGAAATCGGGAAGCAGGAATTTACTCGGGCTCTCCGCAGCTCCCCGGGGCTGGGGGCAGCTGGGGTCGAGCATCCCCGTAGGCAAGGGAGCGGTGGCCGGGGCTGCGGCCAGGCAGATGTGCGTGACACATCTGTCCGAGCACGTCGCGGCGGGTGTTGAGCATCAGCCCAGACAAAGGATGAGGGAGAGCCCCGCACCGGCGACACCCCGGGGCCAGACCCCCTCCCGCACCTCCTCCCGGCACCCAAACGCTCCAAGCCTTACTCAGTGTCCCCCTCCCCCGCTACTCGCAGGAAACCTGCCGGCTCTTTCGGGAAGCTTCATCTTATCTTCCCCATCGCCGCCGCTGCCGCGACACCGCCC